>OY796659.1:67469777-67731649 GCA_963680705.1 Rhagium mordax | reverse complement strand
AGGTTTAATTTTTTTTAACTGCCTCAAAGATCTATTACAATGCGAAAAAATATATGATCTTTCTAAATTTTCCACAAAAAATAGGATTGGCATTTCAATAAAATGGCTTTAAAATATAGGTAGTAACAGATTTAACAAAAAAAAATTTTTGATAATTTTATGCTCTCACGTGGCATCCATAGTGGATGATAAAGACGATATTAATATTGCTATTAACAAAAAACGCACTTCCTTGGCCGAAGAGAATATTTAAGGCGTTTCGTAGCTAGATGCGATGAACTAACAATACCCATTATAATAAAACAGCTGTGTTATGTTACGTGCACACCTTTAGGGCAGGTGTTTGTACCATGGAATATTTTACGATTACCGTGAATTTTCCTGTTACGCAGGACATGCAACTAAACAAACAAATGCAATCTTTAAATCTTACGTTTCAAGTATCAACGAAAATATATACGCGTGAATATTATTTAACTGGAAAAAGAGTCATTAGAATTATTATCAATGACATGAGATGAGAACTACAAGACGTGAAAAGACGTTGTTAAAGTTAGAAAATGTATGAAATGAAAAGAGGATCATTTTGTTCTTTTAATTTCGCTCGAACTCCCTGAGTAGATAGGCTATGGGGCTACGGGGTCAAAATCCCATGTTATTTCTTATGGAGGTTCATTTTGCACATTTTTGTTCCCATTTACCCCCTCCACTCCCACCTGCTGAAGACCTGGAGGATGTCTTCATAGGTAGAGAACAAACTAATGTAGGTGGCTCAAGGTTAAAGCTAGCGACTTGTTGAGACTTGTCTGTAGGCGGTTTTAGAACAAAGGAGTCTGTGTGGGTGTTTCCAAGAATAGCTGTCAGATATATGTAAACAAGCTGTGATTAATGGTTTCCGGCGTAATCGATGAGTCAATCTGCGTTCAAGGTTAAAGCTAACGACTTGTCTGTAGGCGGCTAGATCAAAGGGGTGATTAATGGTTTCCGGTGGTGAGTACGTGACTAAAAGAGCAACATCCATTTCTAAGAATGCACACGTGCGCGTTCAAGGTTATTGCGCAATATTGCCTCATCCAGTTCTGAAAATGATGGCGCACCTGCGTTCAAGGTTAGCGACTTGTCGAGACTTGTCTGTAGGCGGCTAGGTCAAAGGAGTGCGGCGTGTGGGTGGTGAGTACGTGACTAAAAGAGCAACATCCAGTTCTGAGAATGATGAGTCATACGCACACCTGCGTTCAAGGTTAAAGCGCTCTAGTTTTAGAACAAAGAAGTCTTTGAAGAAGACCTGTCAGATATAAGTGATTAATGCCGGTGGTGAGTCATAAGTACGTGACTAAAAGAGCAATATTCAGTTCTAAGAATAATGGAACACCTGCGTTCAAGGTTAAAGCGCTCTAGTTTTAGAACAAAGGAGTCTGTGTGGGTGGTTCCAAGAATAGCTGTCAGATATATGTAAACAAGCTGTGATTAATGGTTTCCGGCGTAATCGATGAGTCATTCTGCGTTCAAGGTTAAAGCTAGCGACTTGTCTGTAGGCGGCTAGATCAAAGGAGTGATCAATGGTTTCCGGTGGTGAGTACGTGACTAAAAGAGCAACATCCATTTCTAAGAATGGCACACGTGTGCGTTCAAGGCTAGCGACTTGTCGAGATTTGTCTGTAGGCGGCTAGATCAAAGGAGTGCGGCGTGTGGGTGGTGAGTACGTGACTAAAAGAGCAACATCCATTTCTAAGAATGATGAGTCATACGCACACCTGCGTTCAAGGTTAAAGCGCTCTAGTTTTAGAACAAAGAAGTCTTTGATGGTGTGTAATTAATGGCTTCCGGCCGACCGCTAGCGTTTAAGGTTAAAGCGTTCTCACGGTTTTTTTGCTGACTCGCAATGAAGTATGGGGAGGGGGAAAGGATATAAAAGTCAGCGTATCGTTATTCTAGGCGTAATAGTTCAGCAGTCTGTACACTTCATAGTTCAGCAGTACATTTCATAGTTTTTTGGTGTTTTAGTGTGATTATCGCTATTATAGTCTGAATAGTTCAGCAGTTAATAAGTCTGTACGCTTCATAGTTCAGCAGTACATTTCATACTTTTTTGGTGTTTTAGTGTGCGCTATTAATTACAAAGTGAGTACATTTTAATCTTTTTTGTTTAAATTTCAAATCATGAATGTATAATATTTTTAGATGGCTAATTTACAAGAACTGCGCTTTTAGAAACGAAACCACTCGTTAAGGTGTCCGACTTACCAATAAACAGTCCTCAGCCAGTATTATCAGCACAAGTAGTGACCACAAAATTTGGCGATAGCATATTGCTTGAACTGGAGGATAATAAGGCCTTTCTGCCGAAAAGGGTGACGCCTTTAATGAGAAACAATTTATCTGATTTTACCGAAAGCAAATACAGCATTATTTTTGGAGGCTTGAAGGACGTTAAGAAACCGTCTATGGGAATAAGCTTTCAATTTGTGAAAAGTAAGTAAAGACAATTAATTAAATTTTTTTTATTTTATTTTTTTGTTTTATTTTTTAATTTTTTAATTTTATTTTTTTATTTTTTATTGTTTTTATTTATTTTTATTTTTTTATTTATTTTATTTTTTTTATTTATTTTTTTTATTTTTTTATTATTTTTTATTTTTATTTTTTAATTTTTTTATTTTTTTTTAATTTTTTTATTTATTTTTTTTTTAATTTTTTTTTAATTTTTAATTTTTTTCTAATGTTTGTATATGTTTTTTAGCTGAATCATTGCAAGACCGCAGCAGCCGCAGCACTACTAATTAAGATAAAATAGGATCGATATTGAAATCTGTATGTATAAATTTTTTTATTAAACATTGTGAAGTGCATTTAAGTGCGTTTAAGTAAAAAAATAAGTTAATTAGAAATTGCTAGTCTCAGCGACGAAATTGTAGCGAAATTTAAATCAGTCGAGGTAATTTTAGCTCAAAAAAGAAATTTTACGCCGCGGGAGAGAGACACTTGGCTTAAGCAACTAAAACAGCATATTAGGCTTTTTAATAAGGCAATTCGCGATTCAGATTTAGCCGTAGGTACCCTGAGAAAACTACAAACTAATCTCGGGCATCTTAAACGGTTTAAGAAAGTAATTGAACATTTAAATCGTATTGGGGGAGTAGGAGGAGTCGCGCCAGTGAAAGAAAATCGCAGTGATAGGGTGAAATGGGACGAGATAATTTCAGTTTTTCAGGGTCGAGTACGTACGGGAATAATAAATTTAACACACAAAGATGTTACTCAATTTTTAGATGATGCTTTTTACTTGTTTAAAAATAGGGTTATGATTGTATTTAAAAAAATGCGTACTCTTAAAGTGAATACCTGTTTCTGTGGTGAATTTCTGAGAAAATCCTATTGATTAGCTCTATTTAAAATTAATTTCACATCCTAAATTCCAAGAAAAATGTTTAAATTTCGCATCAAAACCAATCATATTTCATAATAAAGAATCTCTTTTAATTTTCAAATTTCCCGCCAAAAACCAATCATATTAGCTTTGTTTGTAGAACCGATTTGTGATAGTTTGATGACTGTAGAGATGTGATTTTTAATAGACCTCTGAAGTTTAAAAGTGCATTGACTTAACACGCGCAACTCTACAAACAAATGCGCATGCGTCTGACAGTTTCTGGTGGTTTCTGACTACTCTACGAACAAGGCTATTATATTAGATTTCATAAAAATCGTTCTAGAATATTCCAATTTAGCAATAAAAATTTCTGAACGTACTAGAATTTCTGAACACGCTCTGATCACGTGATCTATTTTCAGGTTATATCTCACCGCTACTCATCGGCTCATCTTTAATAAAACCGGGGGAAAGGAAGACTTCTCCTCATTCAGCAGTTTATCATTGAACAAGCAACATGTCTGCTAAAGATTTTTTTAAATATTTGTGTGTGAGCATAGCTGCTCTGCTTAGCGTTCTGTCCACTACGTATAGTGAAGATACAGCCAAGGATGGTCTTAGAGAATGCGCTAAGGCTGTCCGCAATATAAAGAAACAAATGAAAACGGCAAAGACTATGGGAGAAAAGCAGAGCTTATTAGCATCACTGGCCCAAATCAAAAGTTTTAGAGCGCAAATTAAATTTGAGCAGAAACGTGGGGCAGGGATAGAGTCAAGAAAGGAAACTGCATACCGTCGGGTTCATTGGGATGATACGGATGCAGCATTCACTAGTCGCATCCGTACTGGAGTCATCTCCAATTTAAAACATAGAGATTCCAAGGAGTTCCTCAAAGACTGTTTTGTCTTATTTAAACGTCGCATCGCCAATGCTCTGAAAAAGGACGAGTCCATTAAGGTTAATGCTGTGTTTGGGGGGCAGTTTATCCTTCAGAAAGCGGATAGGGTCATAGAGGAATTTAAGTATTTTAATACTAAGAATGCTCCAATCTATCAGAACACCGATCTGTCTGCGTGGTTCCAAAAGCATGTTATTGACCCCATTTTAACGCATCTGGAAGAGTTCCAGGAAAGAGACTCTGGATTTTCGTTGAAGGCCATCACCAATTTAGGCATTAACATTAATAAACTTACACCCCAGCTTGGTTCATCGTACATTGATTTACCGAAAAAAATTGCTAAAAAGCAGGCATGCATCAACATAAAAAATGACGACAACGCCTGCTTTGCGTGGGCAGTTACATCAGCCCTTTATCCAGTTGATTGGGGATGCAATCCAGGCAGAACATCCTCCTACCCGCATTACTCTGAAGTTTTAAACCTAACCGGTATCCAGTTCCCTATGACCTTGAAGCAGATACCTCGCTTTGAAAAGCTGAACCTGATATCGGTTAATGTTTATCAGCTACAGACGAAGAAGAAAGCATTTGATGTGCACCCAGTTTATCTAACTAAAAATAAAATGTCCAAGCATGTCAATCTTCTATTGGTCCAAGATCGTTATGATGAGGAAGAAGAAGAAGAAGAAGATATACCCAGCAACCCCCTCCAGTATCACTATGTATGGATTAAGGATCTATCCAGGCTGGTATCCAGGCAGCTAAGCCATCACAAAAGCAAAAAATACTTTTGTGACCGCTGTCTACACTATTTTTACACTCAACCCAGCTTGGATAAACACACAGAGGACTGTATTAATATGAATGAGTGCAAAATCCGACTGCCCACCGAGGACCAGAAAATGGTAGAATTTAAAAATTTAAAAAACAAAGAAAAGACACCATTCATTATTTATGCGGACCTTGAGTGTGTACTTAAACCCACAGATGGAGGGGGCAAATATCAAGAGCATGTGCCATGTAGTGTGGGCTACTACGTCAAGTGCTCATATGATGACTCGTTGTCCTTTTATCGATCGTACCGAGGCGAGGACTGTATGTCTTGGTTTGCGCGCGAAATGATGGAATTTGCAGAAGATGTGGAAACCGTTTTCTTATGTCCCTTCGACATGACATTGACAGCTGAACAACAAGCTGAATTTGATAAAGCCGCGCATTGCCACATCTGTGAATGGACCTTCAGTCCGGAGGATGTTAAGGTACGGGATCATAATCATTTAATACCTGAAAATAATTATAGGGGTGCAGCCCACAATTCTTGTAACATTAATTACAAGGATAAGGTGAATATACCGATTGTCTTTCATAATTTATCTGGATATGACGTACATTTCGTATTGGAAAATATCGCGAATGACATGCCGGGTCGCGTTGATTTATTGCCCATAACCAAAGAAAAATATATTTCATTCACAAAAAATTTAGAACAAAATTTAATTAAATTCAGGTTTATCGATTCATATAGATTTTTAGCTTGTGGGTTAGAAACATTAGCCTCATATCTGACTGACTTTCCAATCTTAAAAACAGAATTTTCGACATTCACAGACGAACAATTTGAGTTATTGAAAAAGAAGGGTGTATTCCCATACGATTTCATGGACAGCTTTGAAAAATTCAATTTTGACGCTTTACCGGAACAAAATCAATTTTATAATCGTTTGGAAGATAAAGATATAACAGATACACAGTATGAGCATGCGCAACGGGTTTGGAACGCTTTTAATATCGAAAATTTAGGTGAATATTCAGATCTGTACATGAAAACGGATATTATTCTTTTGGCTGAAATATTTGAACAATTTAGGGAAACCAGTCTAAAAAATTATGGGTTAGATCCGGCACATTATTATACCTTGCCGGGGTATACTTGGGACTGCATGCTCAAGTATACCCAGGTAAATCTCGAGCTCATGACCGATATCGATATGGTCATGTTTATCGAAAGGGGTATTCGTGGCGGGCTAAGCCAATGCTCTAAACGCAAAAGCATTGGCAACAACAAATATCTACAAAATTTTGATCCCAGTAAACCGACTAAATATATATCTTATTTCGACATTAACAATCAGTATGGCTGGGCGATGAGTCAGTATTTACCATACGGAGGGTTTGAGTGGGTAGATCCAAACATCGACGTTACAACTGTGTCGGACACATCGAGTGTGGGTTATGTATTGGAGGTGGATCTCGAGTATCCCGAAAATCTCCATGACCTTCATAAAGATCTGCCGTTTTGTCCTGAACATAGAGCTCCCCCCGGCTGTAAAAACAATAAACTTTTAGCTACTTTACACAACAAAACGCGGTATGTTATTCATTACATGGCGCTAAAACAAGCATTACAACACGGTCTAAAGCTAACAAAAATTCATAGAGTCTTGGCCTTTACACAGAGTGCCTGGTTGAAGGATTACATTGATTTGAATACTTCGCTACGTCAGGCGGCAAAAAATGAATTTGAGAAAAATTTGTTTAAGCTCATGAATAACGCAGCATTCGGAAAAACGATGGAAAACATCCGCAAGCACTCTAATGTAAAGCTTGTTAACAAATGGGAGGGGCGCTATGGAGCAGAGGCTTTAATTGCTAAGCCCGAGTTCAAGGCGGCAACCATTTTTAATGAGAACTTGGTGGCTGTTGAATTAAACAAGACGGAAATTTATTTTAATAAGCCAATATACGTTGGAATGGCGATTTTGGATCTCGCAAAAACCACCATATACGACTTTCATTATCATTACATGAAACCCGAGTTTGGTGACGACTGCACCGTCCTCTATACTGATACTGACAGCCTTATATACGAAATAGCCGATAAAGATATATATGAAGTCATTCATCGCGATTGTCATTCACGATTCGACACCAGCGATTACCCCAAAGACAATAGGTATAACATCCCTCAGGTCAATAAAAAGGTTTTGGGTATGATGAAGGATGAATTTAACGGTGTACCAATCCAAATTTTCGTGGGGCTTAGGGCGAAAATGTATACTGTTAAACGAGCAGTGAATGATGGCGAGGCTTTATCAAATAATGTCGGGTTAACCAAAAAGATAAAGGGTATTAAGAAATCGGTGATCAAAAATGTCATCACACTCGAAGATTTCATAGAGTGCGTAGATAATTTTAAAAATAAATTCATCACGCAAAATTTAATTAAATCAGAAAAACATCAGGTTTATTCCATCACCCAAGACAAAATAGCTCTCAGCCCGCACGACGATAAAAGGCGCTTGATCGAGGGGTCATATGATACTCTGCCTTGGGGACATTATTCCATCATGGCTACATGTAATGGTCTTTCTTAAACCTCCGAAGAAGAATAAACAACATACACACAACCATTCATCATCATTTTCAGTCTGACAGCCAAACAGTCAACATGCCTAGGGAGTGCGATTGGGGAAGAGCCTGCAACTGTTCAGAGTGCACTCCTAACCTCAAAGATGCCTGTGAAAAATGTGGAGAAAAAGCTTACGGTGTTACCTCCATATACAGACGCGATAGACGAAACATTGGCTATTACGATTTCACAACATGCTGTTATAATTGCTATCAATTAAATGGGGGAATAAAACAAGCTTCTAGATTTCGGGATATGTGTAACCAGGTACAAGGATTACCTCTAATTGAGGAAACGGACTCTCTACCTGAAATACTTAAAAAGCATTTTGCTTTACAAATACCATTGATTGAAGATTTTCGTAAGATTACCAAGGAGATGCTACGTATAGAGATACATATGATGCTTTATAGTAATAAGATCAAGCACAGCACTGCGTTAGCACCGATGATATTATGTAGTGACACGGATCCAATGCAATGGTTTGAGAGTATTGTATTGAATATGGCCGTTCAAGAGCTGCAGCAATATAGAAGCCCTATCACATTATTATCAATGACTGTGAATGTTTTATAATTTATGTATTACTTTTTACATATAATTTATATGTAATTTGTATATTCTCTAATCATATATTTCAATATTTATTTACTTTGCGTTCTATATCCTCAGTAAATATGTTTATATTTTAATATTTATTTATCTTTATTAAAAACCTACATTTTATATTGTATTATGTAGCCTCTATAAATTGAGGACTCTATATATTTTTATTAACATAAATTAAGAATTGTATTATGCTTTATATTTATTCATGTTTTATATTATTTAAAATTGATAGTATGTAGTCTCTATAAATTGGGGACTCTGTATATTTTTATTAACTTTAATTATGTATATACTTTATATTTTTATTCATTATTTAAAATTGATATTATGTAACTTTAGCAAAATTGATCTTAATAAAATAATCAATTTATTTACATGTGTTTCATTTAGAACACATTATTACCATCCTATCCTCTTCTAAAATTACGTGTCTCCTACTCTTGTGATCTGAAACAGAGAGAGAAAAGGTGGGAGTCAGACTAATTATAAATCTGAAGCTGTTAAATGATAATAGACAAAATCACAATTTAAATTTAAATGTCATAAAAGTTTACAATCTTACAAAACATAACCTCAATATCAAACATAAAAAGTTTTTAGAGGATAATGCTAAAAGCGTTCCCCCGTAAACAGTTAGGGATAATAATCTGTTCCTCTGTAAACAGTTAGGGATAATAATCTGTTCCTCTGTAAACAGTTAGGGTTAATAAACAGAGTCTATAAGCCATTCGGGATAATGTTGAACTGATGAGGACCAATGAAATGAAACAGCATATATGATGCCCCTAGTTGGTTTATATGCTGTGAGAGCAAATTTTTTAATAACAGTCATTGTTAAACAGGTAAACAGCTATTTTAAACAGGTCTGTAAACAGGTAAACAGCTATTTTAAACAGACCTGTTTAAAATATCTGTTTACCTGTATACAGACCTGTTTAAAATAGTTGTTTACCTGTTTAATAACAGTCATTGTTAAACAGGTAAACAGCTATTTTAAACAGGTAAACAACTATTTTAAACAGGCCTGTATACAGGTAAACAGATATTTTAAACAGGTCTGTTTAAAATAGCTGTTTACCTGTTTACAGACCTGTTTAAAATAGCTGTTTACCTGTTTAACAATGACTGTTATTAAAAAATTTGCTCTCACAGCATATAAACCAACTAGGGGCATCATATATGCTGTTTCATTTCATTGGTCCTCATCAGTTCAACATTATCCCGAATGGCTTATAGACTCTGTTTATTAACCCTAACTGTTTACAGAGGAACAGATTATTATCCCTAACTGTTTACAGAGGAACAGATTATTATCCCTAACTGTTTACGGGGGAACGCTTTTAGCATTATCCTCTAAAAACTTTTTATGTTTGATATTGAGGTTATGTTTTGTAAGATTGTAAACTTTTATGACATTTAAATTTAAATTGTGATTTTGTCTATTATCATTTAACAGCTTCAGATTTATAATTAGTCTGACTCCCACCTTTTCTCTCTCTGTTTCAGATCACAAGAGTAGGAGACACGTAATTTTAGAAGAGGATAGGATGGTAATAATGTGTTCTAAATGAAACACATGTAAATAAATTGATTATTTTATTAAGATCAATTTTGCTAAAGTTACATAATATCAATTTTAAATAATGAATAAAAATATAAAGTATATACATAATTAAAGTTAATAAAAATATACAGAGTCCCCAATTTATAGAGACTACATACTATCAATTTTAAATAATATAAAACATGAATAAATATAAAGCATAATACAATTCTTAATTTATGTTAATAAAAATATATAGAGTCCTCAATTTATAGAGGCTACATAATACAATATAAAATGTAGGTTTTTAATAAAGATAAATAAATATTAAAATATAAACATATTTACTGAGGATATAGAACGCAAAGTAAATAAATATTGAAATATATGATTAGAGAATATACAAATTACATATAAATTATATGTAAAAAGTAATACATAAATTATAAAACATTCACAGTCATTGATAATAATGTGATAGGGCTTCTATATTGCTGCAGCTCTTGAACGGCCATATTCAATACAATACTCTCAAACCATTGCATTGGATCCGTGTCACTACATAATATCATCGGTGCTAACGCAGTGCTGTGCTTGATCTTATTACTATAAAGCATCATATGTATCTCTATACGTAGCATCTCCTTGGTAATCTTACGAAAATCTTCAATCAATGGTATTTGTAAAGCAAAATGCTTTTTAAGTATTTCAGGTAGAGAGTCCGTTTCCTCAATTAGAGGTAATCCTTGTACCTGGTTACACATATCCCGAAATCTAGAAGCTTGTTTTATTCCCCCATTTAATTGATAGCAATTATAACAGCATGTTGTGAAATCGTAATAGCCAATGTTTCGTCTATCGCGTCTGTATATGGAGGTAACACCGTAAGCTTTTTCTCCACATTTTTCACAGGCATCTTTGAGGTTAGGAGTGCACTCTGAACAGTTGCAGGCTCTTCCCCAATCGCACTCCCTAGGCATGTTGACTGTTTGGCTGTCAGACTGAAAATGATGATGAATGGTGTGTATATTGTTTATTCTTCTTCGGAGGTTTAAGAAAAACCATTACATGTAGCCATGATGGAATAATGTCCCCAAGGCAGAGTATCATATGACCCCTCGATCAAGCGCCTTTTATCGTCGTGCGGGCTGAGAGCTATTTTGTCTTGGGTGATGGAATAAACCTGATGTTTTTCTGATTTAATTAAATTTTGCGTGATGAATTTATTTTTAAAATTATCTACGCACTCTATGAAATCTTCGAGTGTGATGACATTTTTGATCACCGATTTCTTAATACCCTTTATCTTTTTGGTTAACCCGACATTATTTGATAAAGCCTCGCCATCATTCGCTGCTCGTTTAACAGTATACATTTTCGCCCTAAGCCCCACGAAAATTTGGATTGGTACACCGTTAAATTCATCCTTCATCATACCCAAAACCTTTTTATTGACCTGAGGGATGTTATACCTATTGTCTTTGGGGTAATCGCTGGTGTCGAATCGTGAATGACAATCGCGATGAATGACTTCATATATATCTTTATCGGCTATTTCGTATATAAGGCTGTCAGTATCAGTATAGAGGACGGTGCAGTCGTCACCAAACTCGGGTTTCATGTAATGATAATGAAAGTCGTATATGGTGGTTTTTGCGAGATCCAAAATCGCCATTCCAACGTATATTGGCTTATTAAAATAAATTTCCGTCTTGTTTAATTCAACAGCCACCAAGTTCTCATTAAAAATGGTTGCCGCCTTGAACTCGGGCTTAGCAATTAAAGCCTCTGCTCCATAGCGCCCCTCCCATTTGTTAACAAGCTTTACATTAGAGTGCTTGCGGATGTTTTCCATCGTTTTTCCGAATGCTGCGTTATTCATGAGCTTAAACAAATTTTTCTCAAATTCATTTTTTGCCGCCTGACGTAGCGAAGTATTCAAATCAATGTAATCCTTCAACCAGGCACTCTGTGTAAAGGCCAAGACTCTATGAATTTTTGTTAGCTTTAGACCGTGTTGTAATGCTTGTTTTAGCGCCATGTAATGAATAACATACCGCGTTTTGTTGTGTAAAGTAGCTAAAAGTTTATTGTTTTTACAGCCGGGGGGAGCTCTATGTTCAGGACAAAACGGCAGATCTTTATGAAGGTCATGGAGATTTTCGGGATACTCGAGATCCACCTCCAATACATAACCCACACTCGATGTGTCCGACACAGTTGTAACGTCGATGTTTGGATCTACCCACTCAAACCCTCCGTATGGTAAATACTGACTCATCGCCCAGCCATACTGATTGTTAATGTCGAAATAAGATATATATTTAGTCGGTTTACTGGGATCAAAATTTTGTAGATATTTGTTGTTGCCAATGCTTTTGCGTTTAGAGCATTGGCTTAGCCCGCCACGAATACCCCTTTCGATAAACATGACCATATCGATATCGGTCATGAGCTCGAGATTTACCTGGGTATACTTGAGCATGCAGTCCCAAGTATACCCCGGCAAGGTATAATAATGTGCCGGATCTAACCCATAATTTTTTAGACTGGTTTCCCTAAATTGTTCAAATATTTCAGCCAAAAGAATAATATCCGTTTTCATGTACAGATCTGAATATTCACCTAAATTTTTAATGTTAAAAGCGTTCCAAACCCGTTGTGCATGTTCATACTGTGTGTCTGTTATATCTTTATCTTCCAAACGATTATAAAATTGATTTTGTTCCGGTAAAGCGTCAAAATTGAATTTTTCAAAGCTGTCCATGAAATCGTATGGGAATACACCCTTCTTTTTCAATAACTCAAATTGTTCGTCTGTGAATGTCGAAAATTCTGTTTTTAAGATTGGAAAGTCAGTCAGATATGAGGCTAATGTTTCTAACCCACAAGCTAAAAATCTATATGAATCGATAAACCTGAATTTAATTAAATTTTGTTCTAAATTTTTTGTGAATGAAATATATTTTTCTTTGGTTATGGGCAATAAATCAACGCGACCCGGCATGTCATTCGCGATATTTTCCAATACGAAATGTACGTCATATCCAGATAAATTATGAAAGACAATCGGTATATTCACCTTATCCTTGTAATTAATGTTACAAGAATTGTGGGCTGCACCCCTATAATTATTTTCAGGTATTAAATGATTATGATCCCGTACCTTAACATCCTCCGGACTGAAGGTCCATTCACAGATGTGGCAATGCGCGGCTTTATCAAATTCAGCTTGTTGTTCAGCTGTCAATGTCATGTCGAAGGGACATAAGAAAACGGTTTCCACATCTTCTGCAAATTCCATCATTTCGCGCGCAAACCAAGACATACAGTCCTCGCCTCGGTACGATCGATAAAAGGACAACGAGTCATCATATGAGCACTTGACGTAGTAGCCCACACTACATGGCACATGCTCTTGATATTTGCCCCCTCCATCTGTGGGTTTAAGTACACACTCAAGGTCCGCATAAATAATGAATGGTGTCTTTTCTTTGTTTTTAAAATTTTTAAATTCTACCATTTTCTGGTCCTCGGTGGGCAGTCGGATTTTGCACTCATTCATATTAATACAGTCCTCTGTGTGTTTATCCAAGCTGGGTTGAGTGTAAAAATAGTGTAGACAGCGGTCACAAAAGTATTTTTTGCTATTGTGATGGCTTAGCTGCCTGGATACCAGCCTGGATAGATCCTTAATCCATACATAGTGATACTGGAGGGGGTTGCTGGGTATATCATAGCGATCTTGAACAAATAGAAGATTAACGTGTCTAGCCAGCTTATTTTTAGTTAGATAAACTGGGTGCACATCAAATGCTTTCTTCTTCTTCTGTAGCTGATAAACATTAACCGATATCAGGTTCAGCTTTTCAAAGCGAGGTATCTGCTTCAAGGTCATAGGGAACTGGATACCGGTTAGGTTTAAAACTTCAGAGTAATGCGGGTAGGAGGATGTTCTGCCTGGATTGCATCCCCAATCAACTGGATAAAGGGCTGAAGTAACTGCCCACGCAAAGCAGGCGTTGTCGTCATTTTTGATGTTGATGCATGCCTGCTTTTTAGCAATTTTTTTCGGTAAATCAATGTACGATGAACCAAGCTGGGGTGTAAGTTTATTAATGTTAATGCCTAAATTGGTGATGGCCTTCAACGAAAATCCAGAGTCTCTTTCCTGGAACTCTTCCAGATGCGTTAAAATGGGGTCAATAACATGCTTTTGGAACCACGCAGACAGATCGGTGTTCTGATAGATTGGAGCATTCTTAGTATTAAAATACTTAAATTCCTCTATGACCCTATCCGCTTTCTGAAGGATAAACTGCCCCCCAAACACAGCATTAACCTTAATGGACTCGTCCTTTTTCAGAGCATTGGCGATGCGACGTTTAAATAAGACAAAACAGTCTTTGAGGAACTCCTTGGAATCTCTATGTTTTAAATTGGAGATGACTCCAGTACGGATGCGACTAGTGAATGCTGCATCCGTATCATCCCAATGAACCCGACGGTATGCAGTTTCCTTTCTTGACTCTATCCCTGCCCCACGTTTCTGCTCAAATTTAATTTGCGCTCTAAAACTTTTGATTTGGGCCAGTGATGCTAATAAGCTCTGCTTTTCTCCCATAGTCTTTGCCGTTTTCATTTGTTTCTTTATATTGCGGACAGCCTTAGCGCATTCTCTAAGACCATCCTTGGCTGTATCTTCACTATACGTAGTGGACAGAACGCTAAGCAGAGCAGCTATGCTCACACACAAATATTTAAAAAAATCTTTAGCAGACATGTTGCTTGTTCAATGATAAACTGCTGAATGAGGAGAAGTCTTCCTTTCCCCCGGTTTTATTAAAGATGAGCCGATGAGTAGCGGTGAGATATAACCTGAAAATAGATCACGTGATCAGAGCGTGTTCAGAAATTCTAGTACGTTCAGAAATTTTTATTGCTAAATTGGAATATTCTAGAACGATTTTTATGAAATCTAATATAATAGCCTTGTTCGTAGAGTAGTCAGAAACCACCAGAAACTGTCAGACGCATGCGCATTTGTTTGTAGAGTTGCGCGTGTTAAGTCAATGCACTTTTAAACTTCAGAGGTCTATTAAAAATCACATCTCTACAGTCATCAAACTATCACAAATCGGTTCTACAAACAAAGCTAATATGATTGGTTTTTGGCGGGAAATTTGAAAATTAAAAGAGATTCTTTATTATGAAATATGATTGGTTTTGATGCGAAATTTAAACATTTTTCTTGGAATTTAGGATGTGAAATTAATTTTAAATAGAGCTAATCAATAGGATTTTCTCAGAAATTCACCACAGAAACAGGTATTCACTTTAAGAGTACGCATTTTTTTAAATACAATCATAACCCTATTTTTAAACAAGTAAAAAGCATCATCTAAAAATTGAGTAACATCTTTGTGTGTTAAATTTATTATTCCCGTACGTACTCGACCCTGAAAAACTGAAATTATCTCGTCCCATTTCACCCTATCACTGCGATTTTCTTTCACTGGCGCGACTCCTCCTACTCCCCCAATACGATTTAAATGTTCAATTACTTTCTTAAACCGTTTAAGATGCCCGAGATTAGTTTGTAGTTTTCTCAGGGTACCTACGGCTAAATCTGAATCGCGAATTGCCTTATTAAAAAGCCTAATATGCTGTTTTAGTTGCTTAAGCCAAGTGTCTCTCTCCCGCGGCGTAAAATTTCTTTTTTGAGCTAAAATTACCTCGACTGATTTAAATTTCGCTACAATTTCGTCGCTGAGACTAGCAATTTCTAATTAACTTATTTTTTTACTTAAACGCACTTAAATGCACTTCACAATGTTTAATAAAAAAATTTATACATACAGATTTCAATATCGATCCTATTTTATCTTAATTAGTAGTGCTGCGGCTGCTGCGGTCTTGCAATGATTCAGCTAAAAAACATATACAAACATTAGAAAAAAATTAAAAATTAAAAAAAAATTAAAAAAAAAATAAATAAAAAAATTAAAAAAAAATAAAAAAATTAAAAAATAAAAATAAAAAATAATAAAAAAATAAAAAAAATAAATAAAAAAAATAAAATAAATAAAAAAATAAAAATAAATAAAAACAATAAAAAATAAAAAAATAAAATTAAAAAATTAAAAAATAAAACAAAAAAATAAAATAAAAAAAATTTAATTAATTGTCTTTACTTACTTTTCACAAATTGAAAGCTTATTCCCATAGACGGTTTCTTAACGTCCTTCAAGCCTCCAAAAATAATGCTGTATTTGCTTTCGGTAAAATCAGATAAATTGTTTCTCATTAAAGGCGTCACCCTTTTCGGCAGAAAGGCCTTATTATCCTCCAGTTCAAGCAATATGCTATCGCCAAATTTTGTGGTCACTACTTGTGCTGATAATACTGGCTGAGGACTGTTTATTGGTAAGTCGGACACCTTAACGAGTGGTTTCGTTTCTAAAAGCGCAGTTCTTGTAAATTAGCCATCTAAAAATATTATACATTCATGATTTGAAATTTAAACAAAAAAGATTAAAATGTACTCACTTTGTAATTAATAGCGCACACTAAAACACCAAAAAAGTATGAAATGTACTGCTGAACTATGAAGCGTACAGACTTATTAACTGCTGAACTATTCAGACTATAATAGCGATAATCACACTAAAACACCAAAAAACTATGAAATGTACTGCTGAACTATGAAGTGTACAGACTGCTGAACTATTACGCCTAGAATAACGATACGCTGACTTTTATATCCTTTCCCCCTCCCCATACTTCATTGCGAGTCAGCAAAAAAACCGTGAGAACGCTTTAACCTTAAACGCTAGCGGTCGGCCGGAAGCCATTAATTACACACCATCAAAGACTTCTTTGTTCTAAAACTAGAGCGCTTTAACCTTGAACGCAGGTGTGCGTATGACTCATCATTCTTAGAAATGGATGTTGCTCTTTTAGTCACGTACTCACCACCCACACGCCGCACTCCTTTGATCTAGCCGCCTACAGACAAATCTCGACAAGTCGCTAGCCTTGAACGCACACGTGTGCCATTCTTAGAAATGGATGTTGCTCTTTTAGTCACGTACTCACCACCGGAAACCATTGATCACTCCTTTGATCTAGCCGCCTACAGACAAGTCGCTAGCTTTAACCTTGAACGCAGAATGACTCATCGATTACGCCGGAAACCATTAATCACAGCTTGTTTACATATATCTGACAGCTATTCTTGGAACCACCCACACAGACTCCTTTGTTCTAAAACTAGAGCGCTTTAACCTTGAACGCAGGTGTTCCATTATTCTTAGAACTGAATATTGCTCTTTTAGTCACGTACTTATGACTCACCACCGGCATTAATCACTTATATCTGACAGGTCTTCTTCAAAGACTTCTTTGTTCTAAAACTAGAGCGCTTTAACCTTGAACGCAGGTGTGCGTATGACTCATCATTCTCAGAACTGGATGTTGCTCTTTTAGTCACGTACTCACCACCCACACGCCGCACTCCTTTGACCTAGCCGCCTACAGACAAGTCTCGACAAGTCGCTAACCTTGAACGCAGGTGCGCCATCATTTTCAGAACTGGATGAGGCAATATTGCGCAATAACCTTGAACGCGCACGTGTGCATTCTTAGAAATGGATGTTGCTCTTTTAGTCACGTACTCACCACCGGAAACCATTAATCACCCCTTTGATCTAGCCGCCTACAGACAAGTCGTTAGCTTTAACCTTGAACGCAGATTGACTCATCGATTACGCCGGAAACCATTAATCACAGCTTGTTTACATATATCTGACAGCTATTCTTGGAAACACCCACACAGACTCCTTTGTTCTAAAACCGCCTACAGACAAGTCTCAACAAGTCGCTAGCTTTAACCTTGAGCCACCTACATTAGTTTGTTCTCTACCTATGAAGACATCCTCCAGGTCTTCAGCAGGTGGGAGTGGAGGGGGTAAATGGGAACAAAAATGTGCAAAATGAACCTCCATAAGAAATAACATGGGATTTTGACCCCGTAGCCCCATAGCCTATCTACTTAGATTATTTATTAAATATTAAAATATTTGTGAAAATTATGCAAATTTTAAAAGATGTTTAAAAAATAGGATTGCCAAAATTATGATAGGGTTTACTGGAATGCGAAGACCGAAAAAATTATTTGCCGCACAGCGGATAAGGACCAAAGCGATTGGATCGTTTATTTCGGAAAAAGGTCAAGAAAAAGTAAAAATTTTCAAAATTGGCGCTATTAATCCAAAATGCATCGTTTGCACAATAGTGCAATGTGTCCCAAATAAGAGGCTCACTCGATTTCCTGCCTTTATTATTGGACTAAAATGGAGAACCTAAATTTATTCTCACGTATTTTTTTGTGAGGAGTTCGATTTTAAGGTTGAATAAGCGATAGAGCTTGTAATATGCGAGGTATTGTCAAAAAAACGATTTTCCAAATTCTCTTCACCCTATATATTTTTACGGAACTCGATATGGTATATTATTGTGGTTATAAAGGCATATTTCATTCATACATCTAACTTCCGGTTTACCTGGAAATAGCTAACATCCAGCAAAATTTTGGCGACAACCTGTGTATTATGAAGTAATTGAAAAGTAGCCAATCTCCTAATTTCAAGAATATAACACATATCCATAATATTTAGTAATTTTCGAGAAACGAAATGCGATAAAGTAATATAATAAGCTAATTCTAAAACCTTATAATTCACACATAGCTTGAAACGAAATAAGAAAAAGAAAACTACTGAAGGTAATGGACATGTGTTATATAATAATAATAATAAATAAATACACCACATGTAATTACGACCACCTTTATCCCAGAAGGCTGAGCCTTGCGCGGGAGGGAGGGGGCTACACATTTATAGACAAGGGACACACATCCAATATCCGTGTATAATGGAAAAATCCCTCTCACAGTATTTTCCATAGCCACGACCGGGATTCGAACCCGGGACTTTTGGGTGAGAGGCAGGTACTCTACCATCTCGACCATCAGTCATATATACACTGACGACCAAAATTAACGCTCCACCTTAAATTTACCATGATTTTGATTTTGATTTTCTTCTCAACCGTTTGCCTGAATTTAATATGCTTATTTTATTTTGTTGATGAACCCTTCTGGCATGTATAGCCTTGCCGACTTTAAGTAAAAATTATTTATTCATTAAATATAGGGCGCAACAATAAAGCTGTTTTTCCAAAAATTCAAAACACCCTGTGGGAATTGCCAGCAGTAAAATTGAACTCCAGTTCAAACTTAATTGTAGGTTAATCTTTTCTTAACATAATGTGCTTTTTAGGTGCATTTTTTTACCTTTGCTATTAAAGGAGATATTCCAAGTGGGGAAAAAAATAAAAATTTCTTGTTTTTTGGATGCAGTTTTTTTTGTTATGGGTTTGAATAAATTTAGTGTCATTAAATAGGCAATAGGCTAAACCGGAAGTTAGATATATGAATGGCATATGCTTTTATAACCACAATAATATACCATATCGATTTTCGAAATAATATAGGTACAGGGTGCAAAAAAAATTGGAAAATATATTTTTTGACAATACCTCGTATATTAGAGAAAAAATACCCAAAAATAACCATTTAGAAATAAATCTAATAACAAAAAGAACTACTAGATTAAAAGTCTTAAATTGAGAAATTGTAAACAACAATATTTGAAGCAATAACATTAAACGTTATTTTCTTTAAAACGGTGCATTTCAGCGACATGCAACAAGAATACCTTTCTCAAAGCAAATCGAATGCTGTTTTAAAATAACTGATCACTTTCCAAAAATATCCATCCTTTAAAAAAATGTGACGTAAACAATGTAGTGGCAAGGGCGCTCTGAACGCCCTGTACATTTATCGCAAAAAATAAACCTATATTCGTGTTCGTAACACAAAAAAACATACTTCTGTAAAATTTTATCAAATTACAAAAACAAGAAATAAATTATTATATATAAAAATTAATACATACAAAATATTCTGGGGGCTATAACTCATCAAGCAAACAAAATAATTGTACTAAGGTAAGTTGACTTAAATCACATTATTTTGGTCCACGGAAGCTATTCCTGAAGTATGGGCCCAACTTTGCTCTTTTTAACAGAAAAGCAAATTCTATATGGTACATTGTACCATTTTATCCTCCTTTATTGGTCGCATTATCCGAAATTTAAACATCTTCGGACTAATTACTGTTAAAACACTCATTAAAAAAAAAATAACTTGATGTAAATTCTAGAAAAATGAAACATCCTGTACACTAAATTATCACATCAAATGAAATAACAAGTAAATTTGACAAACTTTTATATTTAACGTTTTTTTTAATTTCTAAAAATAAAAAAGTTGATGAATTCTAGAAGAATGGAACATCTTTTATAATAAATAAAAACACAAGTAATTTCGACAAACTTATACTCCATTTCCAAATTGCAGGTACGGCCCTACAGCTCTATAGCTCAACGTAAATAACAGCTACTATAGGTAAAGCTACTCGTATAAATATTGCCAAAATAATTTAAATTATATTGAGAAAAACTTTATAGAAATAACTTACCTGGATTATGGCTTAAAGCCATATTTAATATTTGTTTTGATCGATAACTCATTTTTACGCACGCAACAGCACTAATACACACTTAAAGCATTGATTAAGGAATGAACAAGATACGCGACTTCAATGGTAAAGTGCGAAGCCAATTTTGCCGGCGAGATCTCGGTAAGTTGCGGGCATTCCTGTGATTTACGTAGTATGCTTTTGACAAACCTGTATCGTGTCTCGTTTTATATCATTAATAATCTAGTGGTAATAAGAATTTAATGTCCAGATTAATTTTAGTTTAAAATTATTAACGTATTATGTCCTCTCTGCCAGCTATTTCTCAACGTTTGTTTGACTTTTAACCGTCACATAATTTTAAACTAAAATCAATCTGAACATTCAATTTTTGTTTTCACTAGATTATAAATTATATAAAATCAGACACGACACAGGTTTATCAAAAGCATACTACGTGAATCACAGGAATGCTTGCAACTTACCGGGATTCTCGCTGCCAAAATTAGCCTCGCACTTTACATTGGAGTCGCGTATCTTATTCATTCCTTAATCAATGCTTAAAGTCTTAACAGAAATAATACGTAGATAAGTTAGCAGGAACCTCAAAAATGCACGTGGTAATGTATTTCGCGGGAGAAAATTAGGAGCATATCTTGACAACGTTGCAGGGACTCGTATGTATACTGAAAATGCCATTTATAAACAGTGGGCCTCGCTTGTTACATAAATATTATAAAGGGACTCGGATATACGTTGTAAACATGTATGTTTTAATTTTGAAAAAATTTAACCCCTCAACAGGGATTATTGTTAAATGTTATTAGGACATTGCAAAACATCAATATATATAGTATCAAAATCATCCCTTTAGGTGGGCCTCAGGTGGCCTGTTGAGTATATCGGGCCTCGCTTGTGTAACTGGATACGTATGTATATATGTGTATATATATATATATTTTTTTTTTTTTTTCTCGTATGTGTTCATGTTGAACAATTATTATTAATATTGTTGATTTAGATATGTATAAATAATATACTTATTCTAAATATGTTTTGTTGTTCCTAAAAATTGATAAATTGTTTCTGTATGTCTGTATTTATAAATGAAATATAATCTGTATTGTATAATTAATTAGATCGTGTTTTGCTTTGAAAATCTACTGTGTGTAATAATCATGGAGGACAACAGCGAAGAATAATTAATAGATTGATCGACTTACCTGTAAGGATGATCGATCGGAATTATTCCAGCTGTTGTCCGTAATGATTATTACAACCCACCCCTCCCAGTTTATTATACCCTTACGATCTAATTAACCAAACGAATGCAATGCAGGTATCAAGACGGAGAGATAAGCATGTCGGGTGAGTGATAACGTTTTTGTCTTAGTATTTGTGCTGGCTAGTATGAATCATGCATACTACTGTGTGTAATAATCATTACGGACAACAGCTGGAATAATTCCGATCGATCATCCTTACAGGTAAGTCGATCAATCTATTAATTAAACGCAATAAGTAAAACAAATAAAAGAAATTTGATTCAAAAATAAACTTAAATTACAATACAATATTTCCTAAATTAAATAATAATAATAAATATATACAAAATTAAAATTTCAATAATAAGTATTTACAAAATTCAAAATAAATCTCAATCTGCCCCTGTTACATTACAGTATATTTAAAAAAATGGTTTTTAAGTACAGACTCGCTACATAAATAATAATTATATTTTCGTTTTATATAAATGACAAGTGGCTTATATCTCGCATAAAACTGATAAAAGGCAAACAAAAATGTATTTGTAAAAGCTAACAAAATATTTCTTGTCTTATTACAGCAAAATATCCGCATTATCAAACGAAAATAAACTTCAGCTTTAATAATACCTAGTCAGTTTTTTTTTCATACAGAATCAATATTCCGGTAATATAGAGATCAAAGTCGAAACTTTTGCCCAATGAACTGAACAAAATTGTGTTTATCAGTTAAATATGGAAGAGTGGACGACGCATGTTTCTCTGAATAAGAACGCCGGTTCATAAAAGAATATAAAAATATGTAGACCATTTCTGCTTTGTCAAACGGAAATGCTTGAAAGGAAATTGTGGGAAGTTAATAATGACTTAATAAAATAAATAATTATTTTGCAGTAAGGCAAATATTTAGGAGAGTTTAACACATAAGAATTTTGGTAATATTCACAATTATTTATGTAAATAATTTAAGCTTAAAACAAAATATGGAAAATGTATTGACTAAATAGAAGTCGTAAGACACACAAAAATTAATTAAATCATAATGTATCATATTTTCCAAAGATTTATAAAAGGGCTCAATATACTTTTAATACTTCCTCGACTAAAATTTACACCAGAGGACAAGCTAATTCTCACCTGGAAATTTTGTCAATCCTCTTCTTATTCGAAAAGGAGAGATTTTTATTTGCCTAACATCTAACAGACCACTTTTCACCCCCTTCAAAAAATGGTATACCCACTACATAATTCTCATCTAAGACGATCAAACCGGAAGTTTTAAAAATATAACAAAACTGTTGTGAGAAATAGATTAGTTTCTACAGATTTTACTATAACCCCGCCTTCGTCCGCCTATTAATAATAAATATCAATAAACTTTACACAAGCACACAACTAATTATCCAATAAATTTACAGCACCCATCAAATCACTGAAATTGTTGCCATTGTAAAAAAAGACGCGAACAACATCATTTATATAGTTGATTGCTAGTCGAACCACTGTTATTGAGTTTCCGAATTGAATTTCCTTCATTGTATTATTGTTAACTCTATACCTAACCATTAGAGACCGTATCTATTATTATGCACTCTGCCGTCGACTATATAAACTACACGAAATAGCAGCTGTTTGCTTTTTGTAATTTTCTGTTTGGCTCGGATAACGTGATACTTATACCTAAATTGTAAAACTGTGTTCCATTTGAAGCAAGGGGCTTTTTACTTGAATTGTTAACAACATTTTTGTGAAGGTCCATATCGTTACTTGTAACGAAAACACCAAGGTAAAATATACGTGGATACTTGTGTGTGTAGAGAATTTAATTATTTAATTAATTTTCAGGTTTGAAAGATAGATTAATTTACCCTATAGCTCATTTTTGTAGCACATTTGTTCTATTATCCAATTTTCGCTGTAATACTGCACAAGCACGTTACTAATTTTGATTTTCCAATTTACAAGTTATTTGATTTTCAATGAGATTTTTCATGCTCATCTATCATGATTAATGGAAGTTTAAATTCCAAAGCAAATTTTCAACGACATAACTCTAAACTATGCTACCAAAACCTATTTATGTGCAGCTATCTGTGGATAAGTTAATTCAGACAAGAAAGCAGAAGTTCCGTGATACTAAAGTAGTTCGTAATATAATGAAAATCTGCTAAAATAGAGGCTTTGCACAGGAACTATGATACTCCTAAATATGACAGTTTATCTGAGCATTATCGCGTATACTTCCCTGCTATATTGTGGCATTAAACCCGAAATTGGCCTAAGATTTAGTCACTAACGTAGAAGGGTATCCAAAATTATTATATTATATATTATCCCATTGTTCAGAGGATACGAAAATAAAATTATGATGAAATTCACGAGAGTAACAATATATGATTAAAATAAATAATAGTAACCAAATAGTTTAATAAAATAATTAGTTAATATTATAAATATGATACTTTTTTCAAATAAATCAATTGATTGTATATAGTTGCATATTGGATTGGATACTTTTAGCATTTTTCACAACTAGCTTTAATTTTTTAAATGGTTTTTGTAAAGTATCTAGTTCAATGCAATATTTTTTTTTTTGTAAAAATACGACGTTACATAATCTCCTGATGACGCCAACTTGGTTGATGGAACACACCGTACATTATTATTATATTTGTAAAATCAACTTCTGATGTAGTTGTTCAACATCAAAAGTTGGAAGGCGTTCCGAAATAATTTTTCATGTAACATTTCTTAACCTATTCATTTAGTGATGATAAATAGTAGAAATTTGAATACAAATATAATAGTAACGTATTTAGTGGAACTGGGTTCGTAAAATATGGTGTTACTCAAGAGACCGTTTTGGGGCCGACACTTTCAATATACTGTTTATTTCCAATAAAGAAATAACACTGCTAACAGATTGCCTTAAGACACAGTATAACATAATAAAATACCTAATTTAATAAAATAAAATGTCCTATTAATAAACATATCCTACTGACAGGTCAAAAAAAAGTACAACTATGATATCATTATTATTTTTTTTTGTCCATATAAATGACTTCTTAATATGTACACGGAACTTTTTAAAGTTTTAAGTACTATTTCTTTTTCAAGGATTTTTGAAATATTATATTGTTTTCTAAATTCAATATATTTTTTAGTAAGTGTTTCTCTAGATCAAAATACTAATCCAATAACTGACATATTTTCTACATTAAATTTATTTTTATAAAACGGAATTGTTGGTTCATAGATTTTACATTTTTCTATATGAACTTCTTCAGGCTGACTTTCATTATTTTCGAAACGAATTGTTGGACCCATTATAATTGCGCACTTCTTTTTCCTATCAATTACTATTATATCAATTCGTCGAAAACTATCATCCTCCGAAATACCTAGAATTTCGTCATGAACCCCATAACCCTTTATCTCGAAATGCATTTGCTATCATTTCTCTGATTTCATTATGTCTTCTAGCTGTTTCTCCATATTTACAAAATCCTAATACATGTGAAAGTGTTTCATACTCATTACAATGTCTGCAATGGTTTGTGTTAGGACCTCGACCAGGGACTGCTGGAACTGCCGATACATTACATGTCATTTTCAGACAGTCTCTCCATTCAGAGATAATCGATCCTTTTTTTTTATATATCCACTGATTGGCTGATTTTACTTGTTGGTATAGAATTACTCCTTTTCCTTTTTGTTGACAATTACACCAATTATTAAATTATTTCTCTCCAAGTAATAGTAGTAGTAGTAGTAATTACATTTTGGCTTTGATTTTGATAAAAATCATTAGCTCAGCGCCACTCCAAGTAATGAATGTATTAATTTGCTATAGTTTTTGTTTTTTCTTGTATTTTCAAAATTAAGTAAATCCTTCGGGATTAAATTTAGTTTATGAATACATTCCAGTTAGAATTTTAAAGAAGATTAAATTTATTGATTTGTTAAACAACAGCTTCCCAGGAGGCACTGAAAATTTCAAGACCCTTAACTGTCTTAGAATAATATAGAAAACTATTAGGTGTATCTCCTGGGAGTTGCAAATGTTCTTTAACACAACTTCTTAATAGTTTATCAATATTTTCTAGAAATACTTTTGGAATTTTGTTGTGTGGACCTGTTTGAAACGGGTAAATAAGTGCTGGCGATATATTGATTTAAAATATTTAATTTTTGATCACACTGCAGTAAGTATTTCCAAGCGACTTCCAAAATTTTTTAATATATTGTCTTGAAAATTAAATGATTAATAATAATTAACTTAATTTTTTCATCTAAGCCAATTGATTTAATTATTTGTGAAGAATATGTAGAAACTATTTAACTACATCATTTTCCATTCTCAATAACGACAGCAGATGATTTTGAGGGGTTAATTTTGAGTCCGATTTCATTGAATTTATTTTCAGCCATATGAAGTAAATTATCTGCAGATGTCAAATTTTTACCTATTAAGACTAAATATCTGCGTATCCTAAAACTGATATTTTTTTAATTACCTGATTCTTATTTATTAACTAAAATCCCAATTCCGACGTTACATCAGTTCATTAATAGTAAAATTTATGCAGAGATTAAAGAGAATAGGAGATAATAGGGCCCCTTGAAATAGACTCTTTTTAATTTTAAAAGATTTTGTTCAGCTTATTACCTAAATCAATAAACGATTCATTATTGGTTTGAAGATCAATAACAATATTTTGTAGTTTAATGGGTATTTTGGATGCCTTAATTACTTTTCTTAAATGGTCATGTCCAATCGAATCATAAGCTTTATTTATGTCTAAGAAGATTAAGGATACGCATTCCTTTAATACTTTTGATTTTTTCAGTATACTTAGCATAGCGTAGCATTATTTATATGCATAAAACCTCTTTGATTTTCATTAATTATTATATATTTCCGTATTTGTTTGTCAATAACCTTTTCAATGATTCGTCTTAATACTGAACAAATAGAAATGGGTCTCCAATTGTTTAAATCATTAGGATCATCTTTTTTATAAATTAGAATAGTTCGGCCAATCTGAAACTTTATAGAAACAAACCCAGTCTGAGTCATAATTGTACCAATTTTAGCAATAATTTGAATAATTTTACAGTCAAATTTTATACATCTCATAATAATCCTATCAGGACCAGCTGCTGTATCTATTTTTATTGCTTTAATAGCATTAGTAATTTCATTATCGCCTATTTCAGGTTTATATGAACTATTAAGTATTCTAATCTCATCATCAACTATTCTTCTAGGTATTCGCTTCTTCGTGTTTCCGCTTCACGTTTAGATGTTTTTTGTGGTTTCTAAGAATTTCATAAACTTTGTCATTCCTTTTAAAGCCTTTTATTTTATGAATTTTTTGGCTGGATGTTTGAGTCCAGGAAGATAATCCAATGCATTAAAAAAAAATTACTAAATGCCTCTACTTCATCACTAAATTTATCTTCGGATGTAAAGACTACCTTAAATTTTTTTTCCCAAATTGCAATGTTTTCTTGTAGTTTCTTCATTATTGAATTTGGCATCATGTCCTCTTCATTATTAAGCCCAATTTTCACTTCCATGTTGTTCATATTAATTTCATCTTCATTTATATTTCTGTCACTCTTTAAAATTTTCTTTCGGTATGTTTCAGTATGAGCCTTTCTTATATGGGTATTTACCCCTCGTTGATTTTTAAAATTTTGATTACATAACGTACATTTTTCTTGATTTTAATTTTGATTAGAATTAGATGAATATTTAAACTGACTGACGTTGGATATCTCCTCTTCACGATTGTAGAACAGCTTTTTCTGATATTAGCTTTTTCAACTTCATTTTCGTTCAGGCTATCATTAATATGGCATTTGGTTACATGAATATTAAATCCCCTTCTAGATTGAAATTTTTTTTCACAGAGTCTGCATTTATTTACTTTCTTTTCTTCATTTTCATTGTCAATGTCAATACCTACCAATCTTATTTTCTAATTTATTAGATTGATTATCTTTTGACGGTCCTGCATCGCGTATGTCTTGTGATGGTATATTAAATGAGTAGATGAGCAAAGCGGGTACGGCACCGGAAGTGAGCTGTCAAACTGCTGATGGCACATGTTCATCAAGAGCGACCATCCAGAGGTACAAGAAGTGACCAGGGGATGTACAAGAGGTACAAGAAGTGACCAGGGGATGAAGTCTGGGGGGATGATCTCTGGGGGCTGGGGTCCAGAGGCTGCTGAAGGTGAGAAAAAAACATGGCGGCACGAAGAGAAAAAAACATGGCGGCACGAAGAGAAAAAAACATGGCGGCGTGATGAGAAAAAAAAAACATGGCGGCACGAAGAGAAAAAAACATGGCGACCCTGATCATGCGCAGTAGGTATGAGAAAAAAACATGGCTGCATGAAGAGAAAAAAACATGGCGGCCCTGATCATGCGCAGTGGGTATGAGAAAAATCATGTAGGTATGAGAGAAAAAAACATGGCGGTCCTGATCATGCGCAGTAGAAAAAAAAAAACATGGTGGCCCTGATCACGTGATGTGGGATATCAAATGATTCATCTCGATGTCTAGAATACTAATTTTCATTCCAAGTGCGAAAAAATGGTCTTTGGGGCTTGATATTTGAATTTAAAGTATATAGAAATGTTCCCCAACTCGAAATACGTCATAAAACAACAACTTCCGGTCTCCACTTCCGGTCTTCTGAAACCCGTGATGTGGGGTATCAAATTAATCGTCTCAACGTCTAGAATACTAATTTAACAAAATTTTAAATCCGAGTGCCAAAAAATGGGCTTTGGGGCTTGATATGTGAATTCAAAGTATATAGATATGTTCCTCAACTCGAAACATGCTAGAATCTGCAATAAAATAACAACTTCCGGTCCCTACTTCCGGTCTTCAGAAACCCGTGATGTATGGTATCAAACGATTCGTCTCGACGTCTAGAATACTAATTTAACTAAATTTTCATCATTAGAGTAGAATTCGGCTTGATATTTGAATTTAAAGTAAATATGTTCCATGACGGTCACTGAAAGGAAAAAACAGGTGTGACGCTATAGCTCAAAGCTGATGAGGGTGGCAGCCCTGTATCTAATGCCCAACAAATGTTTTTAAACGCTAATTCACCTTGAAACGATTACGTCGCAAATTCTCTTATATAATTAAAAAATTTTTGCAGCATGTGATAAGAAAAGGCAGTTATTGCTAAAAAGACCGTTACAATTTTGCGGTTGATAACAAAAAAGCCGTTAGAATGAACGACTGCAGAACGGAAGTAATATCCGGTGATAAGAAAATTTGCGAAATAAACCGTTACAATTTTGCGGTGATAACAAAAAAGCCGTTGGGATCAACACATGCAAATTTAATACGTATGGTGTGGTGGGGATTTAGTATAAAACCGCTAGCGACGCGATAAAGTCATTTACTTTCAAGTTTTTCTTCGAGTAATAAGCCATAATTTTGTGCGTGCGCGTGTGCCCCATTACTGAATACAAAGTAAGTTAATTTTGTTTTATTGTTATTCTTTAACAGTTTTGATCCTTGCTTGTTACCTATTGTTTATAAATGGCTTTAAACATGCATAATATTGAAATTAAATAATTTAATATTGTTTAAATGTTATTTGCGGCATTTGATAAATTATTTCTTTCCTTTTCTTTGTTTTAATTTACCACAAAAATCAGTAGCCAAGTAACAGTTTTTGGTCTTTGCTATAAGTACAATAATAAATATTGAATTAAAATTATTTCACAAACCATAATTTCGTTTTCCTACTCTCTGTTTGTTGGGGACATACTATTTACTTTAACTTTTATCCTAAGCCAATAATATCTAAATAAATTCGTTTTAGATGGATATTGAAAAAATTAATAGAGTATCACTTTTAGAAGGCAAGCCTAACGTCAAGTTAGCGGATCTTCCCGAGAATATACCTATTCCAATTGTAACGGCGAAAATAGTACATACGAAGTACGGGGAAACTATATTACTGGAACTTAGCGAATGTACAACATTCCTCCCAAAAAGGATAACGCCCTATTTGAAGGATAATTTGGATACCTTCTGTGCGGGGCTATATAGCTTGGTGTTTAGGGGATTCAAAAATGTCAATAAACCCGCATTAGGCACTTTATTCGAATTTGTTGAAACTGAAGGTAAGCTTATCATGTTTATGCATTTTGAAGGCTTTTTACTAAATGATATTTTATTCATTTTAGTCAATTCACTACAACCATC
Organism: Rhagium mordax; assembly: GCA_963680705.1. Lineage (NCBI taxonomy): Eukaryota > Metazoa > Arthropoda > Insecta > Coleoptera > Cerambycidae > Rhagium > Rhagium mordax. The sequence continues at coordinate 67,701,696 of OY796659.1, read as the reverse complement.
CTCTTCATAAGCTGAACTCGAGTGACTACTATTTCTAAAAAATATTTTAAATTTATCGCAATCCAGCGTGAACATAATTTAATATATATTCATTGGCTTTGTAGAATACTGATTTGTTAAAAATTAATTATTTATAAACGTGCGACCCAAGGTAACTTAGAGTTTGATAGAAGCGTGCTATTAGATTTCATAATGAATATATGTGAGTTAAGTGATGAAATTGTAAAAAAATTTGGCGACGTCACTAAAATTTTAAATGAAAGTAGAAAAATTCCAGAAAAAGAAAAATGGTTAAAGTTAGCACAACAGCATTTAAGTTTGCTCTACCGAGCGTTAAAACATGCGGAATCAATCGGCGTGTGTAGAAAAATCCATACAAATATTGGACATTTAAAAAAAATTCAAGTTTTGTTAAAGAATTTAGGGCATGTAGGCGGTGGTTTAGAGGTTAGAAAAAACAGAAGTTCTCGCGTTAAGTGGGTGGATGTTAAATCAGCGTTTGATAGTCGCATACGTTCAGGTTTAATTATTAATTTGAAACATAAAGATATGAGACAGTTTTTTGATGATTCCTTCTTTCTATTCAAGTCACGAATAAATAATATTTTAAAATCACAGCCTACAATAAAGGTTAACGCCTGCTTTTGTGGGGAATTTATTAAACCGGGGACAGATGTTATCGAATATAAATATTTTAACACCGCAAATTTTCGTATCGATCTCGGTACCGATCTTAAAGTTTGGTTTGCAGACAATGTAGTAGATAAAGTACTGAATAAATTAGCGGAGTTTCAAGAACGTGACAGTGGGTGGGCCTTACACAAAATAGTTAGTGTAGAAATTAATATAAATAAGCTAGAAATTGGTAATTCAGTAGCGTCGTTTATTAGACTTCCAGAACAAATAGCAAACAAACAAGCCTGTGTTAATGTTAAAAACTATGACGACAACGCTTGTTTCGCTTGGGCAATTTTATCAGCTCTATATCCGGTTGAGAGAAAAAACCACCCAGATAGAACATCCTCCTACCCGCTTTACTCTGAAGTTTTAAATTTGAAAGACATTGAATTTCCAATGACTTTATCTCAAATATCTAAATTTGAAAAAAATAATAACATATCTGTCAACGTATATCAAATACAGCTATTTGGTAAACAATTCAATACAGTGCCAGCTCGTCTAACAAAAAATAAGATGGAAACACACGTAAATTTATTAATGATTCAAAATAGCTATACTAATGAACAGGGGCAAAATGCTGAAGATGCTGAGGAAATAACATTTCATTTCTGCTGGATTAAGAACCTGTCCAGACTTGTAGCTAATCAAATGAATAAACATAAAAGTAAAATTTACATTTGTGATATATGTTTAAATTATTTCATAAATGAAGAAAAATTAAATTTACATACAGTAGACTGTAAAAATGTTAATAATTGCAAAATCTCATTTCCAAAAGAAAAAATTTTAAAGTTTAAAAATTACAATTATAAGGAACCTTTACCATTCGTAATGTACTGCGATTTTGAGTCCATACTAGAACCCTATTCTGAACAAAGTCAATCTGCCAGCCACAAATACCAAAAACATACAGCTTTTAGCGCGGGGCTATTTGTTAAATGCGCATATGATGATAACCAATCTTATTATTATAGTTATCGAGGTTCAGATTGTATAGAGCAGTTTGCTAATGAATTAAAAAATATTGCCAATGTAATCGAATCAAAATTAAAAACTGTTATACCGATGGATATTTCAGAAATACAGAAAAGAGAATTTTATGTGTCAACCCACTGTCATATTTGCGAAAAACCATTTAATTGCGATGATAAAAAAGTGCGAGATCATTGTCACTTTACAGGTAGATACCGAGGACCTGCACATGATATCTGCAACCTAAACTATAGAAACTCCTTTACGATTCCCGTCGTTTTTCATAACCTAACTTCCTATGACTCACATTTCCTTATTAAAGACTTAGCTAAAACGGCCGGTGATATATCCCTACTACCAATAAATAAAGAAAAATATATATCTTTTACAAAAACCGTTAATGACACCTCAGTAAAGTTTCGTTTCATTGATTCATTTAGATTCATGGCATCCTCATTAGACAAATTATCTTCATATCTAACTAAGGGTGAACTAACAAATTTGAGAAAAGAGTTTATAAATGTCAGTGATGAAAAGTTTGATTTACTTATACGAAAAGGGGTCTTTCCATACGACTATATAGATTCTGCAGATAAGTTATTGGAAACTGAGCTACCACCTAAAGAAAAGTTTTATAATAAATTAAATGACTCTAATATAAGCGATGCTGATTATGCACATGCTATAAATGTCTGGACAAAATTCAATTGCCATAATTTAGGTGATTATTCAGATTTATATTTAAAAACTGACGTAATGCTTTTAACCGATATTTTCGAGAACTTTCGTCAAAAATGTCTCAATATCTACCAATTAGATCCTGCGAACTACTATACACTACCCGGATATACCTGGGACTGTATGCTCAAGTATACAAAAGTAGAGCTGGAATTATTACAAGACGTGGATATGCTTCTGTTTATTGAACGGGGAATACGGGGTGGAGTTAGTCAGTGTTGTAATAGATTTGCGACAGCCAATAATAAATTCATGTCGGGGTATGACCCATCAAAAGAATCATCCTATCTAATGTATTACGATGTTAATAACCTATATGGTTGGGCTATGAGTCAATATCTACCATCAGGGGGCTTTGAATGGGTAGAAAATTTCGATAATTTTAATGTTTCAGCGGTATCTGACGAATCACCAGAGGGGTATATTCTTGAAGTTGATTTAGAGTATCCGGAACATCTACATGACAAACATAAAGATTTACCTCTTTGTCCGGAACATCTAGTACCCCCGGGATCAAAATTACCAAAATTAATGACGACACTCCATCATAAAACTCGATATGTCATTCATTATCGTAATTTGAAGCAAGCTTTAGATTTAGGTGTTAAGCTAACAAAAATACATCGCATCCTAAAATTCAAGCAATCACCTTGGTTGAAAAATTATATTGATCTTAATACGAAACTTCGCGCGGCATCAATGAACGAATTTGAAAAAAATCTATATAAATTATTAATAAACGCTGTTTTCGGTAAGACGATGGAAAATTTGCGGAAACATCGAAATGTAAAGTTAGTATCGAAATGGTCAGGTAGATATGGAGCTAAAAATTACATTGCAAGTCCTAATTTCCATAGTCGTGCAATTTTTGATGAGCACCTAGCTGCCATTGAACTAAACAAGTCCGAAATAATTTTTAACAAACCCCTATATATCGGGTTATGTATTTTGGATATTTCAAAAACTTGCGTATACGACTTTCACTACAATTTTATGGTAGAAAATTTTAATACTAAACTTCTATATACAGACACAGACAGTCTGATATATGAAGTAAAATGTGACAATATTTATGATGAAGTTGTAAAGGCACACATATCTAAATTCGATACTAGCGACTATCCGGCAAATAACCAATATGATATTCCATTGTTGAATAAAAAAGTCCCCGGTTTAATGAAAGACGAATGTTCAGGCGCCATAATGACCCATTTTGTAGGCCTCCGCTCAAAAATGTATAGTTTACAAATAGAGGGGAAAGAGTGTATTAAAAAATCTAAAGGAATCAAAACTAATGTGGTAAAAAACACTATTTCATTCAAAGATTATCAAAAATGTCTTGAGACTAAAACCGAACTATATAGAACACAACGAACGATTCAATCACATCTACATAATGTTTACTCGGTGGAGCAAACTAAAATTGCTCTAAGTCCATATGATGATAAGCGTTATCTTTTAAATGACTCTACCGACACGTTACCTTGGGGCCACTACTCAATTATAGAATAATTTAATAGTTACCAAAACATTTATGTATTATTATTATTATTATTATTGTATTTCTTGTAATAAAATATTATATATAACCTGTGTCTGTGTTTTTCTTATAAGGTAAATAAAACTCATATGTATCAGTGGTGGTGGTATAATAGAAAATTTGACATATTTTTTATGATATAAATATTTTCAAGAAAGAAGTGATATTTTGTCTACATATAATACATTTATCAAAAGTAACTGAGCAATCAGTACAACAAACTACATGTTTACAAGGTATGAAAACCACAGAGAGTTCATTTTCTAAACAAACTTTGCATAACAGTTTATTATCACAATCACTTGGCTTAATTTTAACATCATCAGGTACTGCTACTACTGCCTCTAATGATGATGATGAGTAATCCGTTTCATTTTTGAGTTGATAAAATTCACATTCCTTATTATAGAGGGCGTGCTGTGCCCATATGTCATATCCAGAACGCCAGTCTTTTAACCCTAAACCACAGTGAAAACATAGTACTTGATCACCTTTGCCGGTATAGTAGAATCCTGCCTCAGCTAAATCTTTTGGTTGTTGTTTAATTTGAACGGGCCAATCATCAAACGTTTTCAAACGACTTTCCACAGTCATTTTATCTGTATAACGTGGACTTCTCTTTTTCTCAATAAATCGTTGAATATCATTTTTATTAAAAAACGGGCAATTAGGGCTCCACTTTAAATGATCTGCTGTAGGATCATCATCTGTCAACCAATCACACCCCTCAATACCGCACATGGGACAGTATACAATATCATCTTGATTGGTATAAATAAAGCCAGCTAGAGCAAGTTCAGACTTTGGAAATTCTGATGTCCAATTTGCAAATGTATTTAATCTTTCAACATATAGCTCATCCATTGTTCACAACTTACAAACCACTACTGAAGTAAAAATAATAAGCCAGTTTATATATTTAAAATATTTATTCAAGCATTAATTATAAACATTTTTCTATCTAAATCACCTAAAACCATAGATCTATTGAAAAATAAACATTCACGAATACAATGCATTTGGATAGAAGAGGATGGGAACAAGTTACATAAGTAAAACATTACATTTTCTGAACAAAGATCATAATCACTTTCACATAGTATGTTGTTAGTAATATTCAAGAAATTATTGTAGAAACCAGCAAAGTCTAAGCTATGTAATATATTCATAGTAGACATCACAAGTCCATTAATGTTTATAAATTCACGAACAGTATTTTCAGCTAGATAAAATGTAGTAAAACCATTAGTCACTTTTAACATCTTGGTGTTCATATATGGGGATTTGCTGATATTGAAATTTGCGAATTCTACTTCTTCTTCTTCCACCTCGATACCACTATCATTATCATTATCGAAGTAGTCATTGGCAAACTGTTTGAGGGTGGTGATACAGTCACACCATTCTTCTTCGTTAAACGAAATGTGATGGGTTTTATTAATTAACTCATTAGCGGTCATTAATACTCGTACAGCTGGGATATAATTTCTTGCAGCACTAAATCCAGTTATTATTTTATACTCAGACATATTTACAGTAAACGCACGTTCGTAGATATACTTTTCTTCTTTTTGAGTCGCCTCACGATATTGTTCAGAAATTCTATCGATTTCCTGCCAATGATCGAAATCTTCGGAGAACGAGGGGCTAGGTGTGCTTGATGCCATTTTTCTTTCACAACTAACTGAATAATTACTAATCTCGACGAGTACATAAGATCATGCGCCCCCTATAACACGTTTGAGGAATCACAAAGGGCCCCCTAAGCAGATCGAATCTGTGCTAGTTTTCCATATGATTATATGCTATTTTAGCTGTTTTTTAAAATCTATTTGAACTGTCTATCCAACTGTTGTGAGTTTTATCAAACCCCAACCACTTCACCAGGACTTTATTACCACGCTTGCGCAATACTTTTTCCACCAAATAAATGTCAGAGTGTTTAGCCTTTTGTAATTCTTCAGCGTAAAAGCCACCGCTGATGGGGCTACCACGTAAATCTTCTAGGAGGTATGTAATTGGATTGGTGATGTGAACTTTTACGACTTTAAATAATTCTGTGGTCCAATTTGGCGTATATCCTTTTTCAAACACATGCTTATACTTGCTTATGCGCACAAGGTCACCCACTTTATATTTTGGTTTATCCACCGCCATCTTAATATGATTATAAACTGAATTTAAAATTTCTTTTTCATTCTCTTCATCTATTTCACAAGGTTTCTTGCCTGTAGTTTGATGGCGCTGTTTATTGTAATTATCAGTTATTTCCGAAAGTATGTCTATCCATCTGTATGTACCGTTTAAACTAAAGTACTTGTACAATTTCTCCTTCAGAGTTCTTATGACACGTTCCACAATGGCGGCTTTTTTCACACTAAACGTACTATAATGGTTAATCGCATGCTTCTTCATTAAACTTTTAAAATGAGCATTATAAAATTCTTTTCCCTGATCCGACTGTAAATTCTTTGGTGTACGTTTGCTACATCTAAATATATCAGATACAGCTCGCATCACCTCATCACCTGACTTGGTTTTTATAGATCTGGTCCAAACAAATTTTGAAAAGCAATCAATCAACACTAATATATATTTAAAATTTTTATTTTCCCGCGCATAATTACCCATCTCAGCCAGATCCATTTGCCAAAGATCATCTAGACCTTTTATAATAGTACGTCTGCGCTTGAAAATTTTTCTAACAGGTTTATGTAATTCGTTTACCAGCTGAGTTTTTTCCTTTGAATGAACCTTCATCTCTCTCTCTCTAGTTAACCGTATGATTCTCTACTGTATCAAGTCTAAAGTTAACTATACGATTCTCTAGCAAATCAATTCTATTCTGAACAGTTTTTTGAAAATCTTTTAATTTATTCTCTATGCCTGTTAAATCTTTATCAATTTTACCGTCTTGCTCGACAACTTTCTCTTTTATAAGATTCTTTAAATCATATTTGAGGTTAGTAAGTTCATAATTTATGTCATTTTTCAAATCGCTAATATTTTGTGTAATCACGACCCTTACCTCAGTAGCATCAGAAACAATGGCTTTCCGTATTTTTTTAAGCTCTTCATCATACTTAGTTTTATAGGATTTTGTATCTAAATCAATTTGTTGATTAATACTCTTTGTAACATCATCAACTTTCTGTTGTAATTTTTTTATTTCATCATCATACTTGCGCTTATAAGTTTGCGTATCTAAATAAATCTTCTGATTAATCATATCCGGTATGACATTCATTGCTGTATTAATTCTAGACTCCAAATCTCGAACATTATCCACAAACGCTTTACGTTCCAAATCTGAATGTTTAGCTACAATAATCGGAATAGTATTTTTTACAGTATCTATTTTCTTTAACAAATTCTCATTATTAGTATCAACATATTGTTTATTAACACAATCAGATGATTCTGTGGGGCTTTTAACATTACATAATTTTAAATTTTCCACGTCTATATTTCCATCGCTGGTGAAAATAAAACCATGACGATAGGGTGAAAGTAAATGGGAACTGTCACTGCTAGTGGGGGATCCACTAATAATAGACCTACCGAACTTGTCTACACTCATGATGTAAATGGTGTTAATTAGCAAAATCGCAAATATTTAAGCGATAACACCTATTTCCTTAAGTTCTGATATTATAGCTAAAATCTCATTATCATGAGAGTCTGTATTTCCAGCCGTCTTTGAAGCCATTAAGAGTCTTAATCTGTCAATGAGTTCATTCACATCGTCCCAATAGACATATTCTATAGGTTTTTCATTGTATACAGCTGTACTCATACCATATCCGCTTTTCGATGGTGTGTGATACGACTTACTTCTAGTTTTATTATATAGCGGTTTTATTATATGTATATATTTGTTAGATCTATTTCCCCTGGATTGCCCCTGCGGATTGTAGTCGCGTTTGTGAGCGCTAGTTAGATCTAGAATTTCTTTATAATTTTTCAAATCAATATTATTATAACCTTTAGGATTTTTCATAAATATTAAATCGTATAAACCTCTAGTATCTGCATATGGTCGACCATCGATTATTAATTCACTATTAGCTCCAATCTGCAACTCTTTATTACCCATAAATAATTTATTAGTCACAGGATCAAGACGAGCACCAAAATTTTCATCATAGTCATCCCTATTGCTTAAAAATCCCTCAATGTAATATCTTGCATGTTCTGGAAATTGATTTAAAAATTCATCTAATACAGGTTTGTTATTTTTAAGCAAATCATCATATTCCGCTTTCATTTCTCCAAACGTCTTTTCCGCCTCATTGTCATAATCATCATCATCATCTTTTTCAGGAAAAACTTCACCGATCACCTCATCACGCAAAAATTGAACCGGAGGTTGTGTAGACGTACTAGGTTGTTCTTTAACTTTACTGGGTGTGGTGGTGGGGGTAGTAGGTAGCATACTTTTAGATGTGTTCACTTTAATATCATGTAGGGGTTCTACAATTGGCTTTAATAGTCTATTGATGGAATCATCCTCTTCAGCCTTCCCCAATTTTAAAGCTAAATATTTCTTTTTGATCGCCTTCGATACATCGATAATTTTCTTTTTAAGCAATTTATCCCTATTCAATTCAAATGGCTTCAACTTAATGGGTTTATACTCCTCTAGAGTTTTTTTCTTCATGATAAACAGCTTTTAACTGGGTCTGGTCCGGGAACAGCTGTTCAGGGAACAGGAGTCTGTTTGCGAAACAGGTCTGTTTAACAGCTTAAAACAGCTAAAAAACAGATAAAAAACAGCTTTTAACTGGTCTGTTCTGGAAACAGCTGTTCAGGAAACAGGGGTCTGTTTTAATAGGCTGTATCTGGAACAGGGTCTGTTTCGGAAACAGGTTGTATTTGAAATAGCTGTTCAGGAAACAGGGGGTCTGTTTTAATAGGCTGTATCTGGAACAGGGTCTGTTTCGGAAACAGGTTGTATTTGAAATAGGTCTGTATATAATAACGGGTATAACAGTAATGGTTCTAACTGATGTTTCAAATACATATATACCTGTCAAACCCTTTACGATATCGGCCATTATTTATATCATAGTCTTTAACAATTACCAGTGCACCATAGGTCTCGTTCCAGCATTCGGCACATAGTTTTTCAAATTTCTCAAACTCCATATCTGGGGCTACATGATCATCAAATATATGTTTAAGATTCAGCCGATCCTGCCTGAATAAGATTATACAATTACAATTATCTCTAACCAGATGTTTTTGAATACGCGTGTAGGTCTGACAGAGATAGAAACTATCAACAAGTTTGTGTCGGCCCATAGAGAAGTACGCTCTTATTTTATCCTGCTTATCACAAGCTACATCATCGAAAATGAATATAGAATTAGTTCTAGCTTCAGACGGATCGATTATTTCCTCACTATCTGCATATGGAAAGTAGCTAACACCTTTTACTTTTCTTAATACATCTTCAAGCAATTTATATTTAGGCTGATATAATGATTTAGAATATACATATACGTTTTCAAACCACAAACCGTTAGGATTAAACAATAAGCTTAATAGTAAATTGGTTTTTCCACAGTTACTAGGTCCGCATATGATCGTTCTTAAAGCGCTGGGAAATAACGGACCATGTTTTTCGGTTACAGGCTGTTGTGAGAAAATGTCCAAGTTCTCCACGGGGAGTGACACCTGCTGCTTAAGAAGGCGCATTGTAGACTCTTGTGTTTGATGTTATAAATTTATATATATACTGTACTAATGCTCATTATCAGTCTAGATGTCAACGTTGAAACACGGTGGTGCTGGTGTGGTAAACTCCATAATTAATAAACTGCCATTTGAATTACACCTACCTGGATATCAGTACTGTGGACCTGGTACAAAGTTGGAGAAACGCTTGCGTCGAGGTGACTCTGGAATTAACGACCTTGATAGAAGCTGTCGCAATCACGATATAGCCTATAGTAAGAGCTCTAATATACAGGATCGACACAAGGCTGATTACGAACTAGAGCAGCGTGCCTGGGAAAGAGTTAAGTCTAAGGACGCTAATTTGAAGGAAAAAGCCGCCGCTTGGGCTATTGTTAACACCATGAAAGTTAAAAGAAAGATGGGTATGGGTGCTAGACATCGTAAAGTTGGTTTTAAAAAGACCATGAGTAGAGTTGAAAAACTAATGAAACAGCCCAAGGATAATAATTTAAGATCAAATACTAGGATTGCTGTAAAAGCAGCGAGACAAGCTGTGAAAAGTGTGGGTGGTCGAAAAAAGATTAAAACACCTCGTGTACTATCACTACCGAAAAGCGGTGGATTTTTGCCATTAATACCAATCTTCGCTGGATTGAGTGCCTTAGGAGCCTTGACAGGCGGTGTTTCTGGAGTTGCTAAGGCCGTTTTAGACGCTAAGGCTGCGAAGAAAAAATTAGAGGAGGCTGAAAGACATAATCAAACTATGGAAGCTATAGCTCTTGGTAAAAAAGGATCCGGACTGTACTTGAAACCATATAAAAGGGGGCTGGGACTCTATTTGAAAAAGCAACAGCAAAAAAACTGCCAGTGAAGCTACCCAAAAGAGCCCTCTTCGATGTAGATTTGATAAAGTATGCTAAAAAATTGAAAATACCACATTTCAGAGGTATCTATATGCGTAACTCTTTACCTCAGACTCCTAGAAGATATGAGAGTGCTATTATTAATCTTGATGTACAAGAGGGTCCCGGAACACATTGGGTAGCTTATAAAAAGCATAACGATAAAGTTGTTTATTTTGATAGCTTCGGTGCACTAAAACCACCAGTAGAACTAGTACGTTACTTTGGCGATAAATGTAAAATACGATTTAATTATGATAATTATCAAAATTTCAATACAGTTAATTGTGGTCATTTATGTTTGGAGTTTCTTTATAAAAATGATGATGTCTAATAAGTTTCATTCATTATGTCACAGATATTCACGATAAGAGGTCGAGGTCAAGAAGATCGAGGTACCACTCTCTCTGTCAATTTCACAACCCCCATCGAATTGAATCCTCAGTACGATTACGCATTAGCTCTTATTGGTTTTCACACATATAATAGTATTCCTAATATCGAAGAAGAAGTTAATAATAAGCTCTACTATTGGGAACAAGGTGATAGAACTAAGGAAAAAGTAATTTCCATTCCTACTGGATCATATGAGATTCATGATATTGAGACTTATCTTCAGAGTCAAATAGTACCGAAAGGAGCTAAAGATCCGAATGAACATTTCTCATTGAAGCCTAACAATAATACTCTCAAGTGTGAAATTAGGAGCAAACACGAAATAAACTTCACACCCACTGACAGTTTAGCCAGTTTGTTGGGTTATTCGGCTAGAGAATTAAAACCTGATATTTTACATCAATCTGATTTGCCTGTACAGATAGTAAAAGTTATAACCATCCATATAGACTGCAATATCACCACAGGAGCTTTCTACAATAACAATCCATCACATACGATTTTCGAATTCGCTCCATCTGTAAATCCAGGGTACGCTATTAACATTGAACCAAAGAATCTAATATTTCTTCCAGTAAATAACAAACGCGAGATAAATAACATTACTTTGGAGATACTTGATCAAAATTCTGAAAGTGTAAATTTTAGAGGTGAAGAAATTGTGGTAAGATTGGAATTAAAGAAAATATGGGCTTAATATTTACGCCCCTGTATATAAGCAATAACTTTTCCACTCAACCTCAATCAGTTGTTACTAGCTGTACGAGGACGAGGGTGGGTTCATCATCATCATCTTTGTCTTTGAAAAACATCTTATACTTAAAATCTTTGGGCTATCATGTTAAACGAACTTCAGTTGTTCCAAGATCCTCAGTTCGATGATTCTATCATTAGAGCGGAGGTTCACACTTATCACCCATTCGTAAAATCATTTGGTAATAATGATGAGATTGAAATTACAATTAATCAACTGGATGCTTTATTGGCGATGCCTGAGGCGGCTATATCGATTGAAGGAACCTTGAAAAAAACTGTTGGCAATGGAACTGTTGCATTCACTAATAATGCTGGAGCTTACTTATTTGACTCCATTAGTTATGAGATAAATGGCGTAGAAGTGGATCGTGTTCGAGATCCAGGTACTGTAAGCTTGGTGAGAGGTTATCTAACCTATGATAAAGATGACGAAACTCTTAGTATCGCAGGCTGGAATTTTCCCGAAGGTCAATTGGTAACTTATCATCCTACAGATAATACATTTTTTATGAGAATTCCCTTAAGTCATTTGTTGGGAGTATTTTATGATTATAAGAAGCTTTTGTTTGGAGGAAAGCAAACCATAAGATTGGTGAGAGCTCGAACAGATGTTAATTGCTTTAAAGTATCCAAAGAAGATACGGGGGCCGAATTAAATATAACAAATATTGATCTAAAGGTTAAACATGTGTTTGTAAATGATGCATTAAAACTGAAATTGCTAGCCCCAATAAACAGCGATACGCCGATTTTTATTACATTTAGACAGTGGAGCTTTCATGAAAATACTGCTTTGGTAACTGGAGCCTTGAAATAATATTGGGCGATTAAAGCATGCTCAAATTCGGAAAGTCCTAAAGGTGTATTTATAACATTTCAAACTGATCGAAAAGATCAAAAGACGAACGATATCACATACTTTGATAACGCTGATATATCTAACATAAAATTATATATCAATTCTGAATATTATCCATACGAAAATCAGCAATTAGATTTTTCAACTCGAAAATACGCTGAAGCATATCACATGTATACAGAATTTTGTAAAACATTGGCAGGTAATAACAGACCCATGTTAGATTTTGTAGCCTTCAACAACCATGCTATATTTGCTATTGATTGCTCTAAAAGAAACGATAGCATAAAATCATCGACTATTGATATTAAATTGGAGATTGAAACTAGACAGCCATTCCCAGCTAATACGAGGGTAACTTGTGTTCTGATTCACGATCGCGTGGTGGAATATTTACCGCTTAGTGGAGTCGTAAGGAGTGTAATATAAGATGTATGTCAAGTAATTCCAGTCAGTCTACACCCAGCCACCATGAAGATAATAATCGTTGATATTCAGGGCTTCAATTTGCCAGATTTTTATCCGAAAGAAATAACATTTATGAGCGGACAACAAACAGCTCATTATCTATTGAAGCCTCCATTCCCGATTACCACATTGAATAATCAAGTGCGAAAACAGATAAAATATTTAGAGAATAATTGTCACGGTCTGAAATATGATGCCGGCTGCATAGTCTATGATCAATTGGATGATATATTACGTAATCACTTGCTGAATAATAATGCCGACATTGTATATCTGAAGGGACATCAAAAACATGAATTTCTCAAAAATAAACTATTTGAACTGGAGGAACAAATACCATCATCAGCACCTGACATTATCAACGTGGAAAATATTATTGACGCACCTAATTTCATTAAAGGCGCACCCTGTTGCTTTAATCATATTAATTACAAATCCATGTGTAGTTTAACAAACTGTAATTTACTTTATAATTGGCTATATTTATCTTTACCAAAATAAAAATTATGTAAAATATAGATTTGTTCTCATTTCATCCCCCCCACCCCACACTCCCCTTATATATAATAGTATACATTTCATCATAAGCATAGTATAGTGTGACAGCATAAACTAGAAACATGTCTTACTCTTGCTATATTTATGTCGAGTTTTATGATAAAAATGGTGATCTTCTTAAAAAAGAGTGCGTTGAAATGCGTAGACTTGCATGTACTGAAGAAACATTCCATCTAACAGACATGAATTGTTCATACATTATAGTAGCAGGATGTTATGAGGATTGCGATTGTCCACGAGGCGAGTTCTCGTAAAATGATGTTATTAAAAGTGAGGTTAGAAAGACATTGTGAGCAGTTGAACGAGTTAAAAGAACTTATAAAATTGTATAATCAAAAACAGTGTATGTTCTCCAGATTCCAAAAATTGAGTGTAGAAAAGGACAATGAACAGCTATGGAATCAAAAAGTATTTATGAATTTAACACGTTTTAATACGTCATCAGAGTTCAAACATCGTCACATTACCCCAACTAGAGTATAAATATATAGTTACTTGAAGAATTACTTAGTTTATTGGTAATTATGGCTTTGTTAAGTCCTCATTTCATAATTTTGTATGCTGTGCTTCAAAATATCATATACATACATCAGCCATATGGTTCTAAAGAGGTATTCATATGTTTCGATAAGGATGGATTGAAAAATGATAGTTGGCCTTCAAAATGGACGAGGATGACGCCATATTCAGCTACTAACATACCTACTTTTGTAGCATCAATGTCCAATGATGTAATACAATACAAGTTGAAAATACGCTTTCAGGATAATACCATGGGAGATGTGGCTTGGAAAATGTTAAATAATTGTTCATATGACGCTGCTACTACCCCCACTTACACACCACCACCACCACCACCATCTCAATTTAAAGCAAGCATTATCCCAAAAGAATTTGAATCAATGTTAGGTTTGCTGTACTACATTACAGTTTGTTCCACGATAATAATACTAAAGTGCATCATTATATTTATCCAGAAAAATATAAAAGTTGAAAAAGATGTGGATGTTTTACAGTGAACAGAATAGGAGTAAAGCTGAGGATTTACAAAGTGCTATTGAACGCTTACGAGATGAAATTTTAGCGCTAATATTTAGCGAACAACATGATAATATATACTGTTGTGACTCCATCCAAGACGATGTTGACCGCAATAAAGCATGTGAAGAACAAGTACAGATGTATAGGAAAGCTTTGGATTTGTGCGACAAGTTACTCGATGGAAGCCTAAGTATCCAGAAATTTTGTCGTGAAATGATTGCGATCGATATGAAGCAATTTCTAATTAATATTAAAATGTATATACCACAAAAATACATTCTTCTATTTGATATATATGATGACGATGAATAAAATATTATACTTATTTTGTTGTTTTATTAGCTGCACTCAGCCTATATGTTTGTAATAATCAATCCCCCGCTTGCTCGACGTTTATGATAAAAAATTCAATTATTAAGTTTTAACAGAGAAATTACGATGTTATCACATCCGTTAATCGTTTTCAAGGTGAATGCTTGTGTTTTTATTGAAATTAGTCGCTCATTCTAACGGCTTTTTTGTTATCACCGCAAAATTGTAACGGTTTATTTCGCAAATTTTCTTATCACCGGATATTACTTCCGTTCTGCAGTCGTTCATTCTAACGGCTTTTTTGTTATCAACCGCAAAATTGTAACGGTCTTTTTAGCAATAACTGCCTTTTCTTATCACATGCTGCAAAAATTTTTTAATTATATAAGAGAATTTGCGACGTAATCGTTTCAAGGTGAATTAGCGTTTAAAAACATTTGTTGGGCATTAGATACAGGGCTGCCACCCTCATCAGCTTTGAGCTATAGCGTCACACCTGTTTTTTCCTTTCAGTGACCGTCATGGAACATATTTACTTTAAATTCAAATAACAAGCCGAATTCTACTCTAATGATGAAAATTTTGTTAAATTAGTATTCTAGACGTCGAGACGAATCGTTTGATACCATACATCACGGGTTTCTGAAGACCGGAAGTAGGGACCGGAAGTTGTTATTTTATTGCAGATTCTAGCATGTTTCGAGTTGAGGAACATATCTATATACTTTGAATTCACATATCAAGCCCCAAAGCCCATTTTTTGGCACTCGGATTTAAAATTTTGTTAAATTAGTATTCTAGACGTTGAGACGAATCGTTTGATACCCCACATCACGGGTTTCAGAAGACCGGAAGTGGAGACCGGAAGTTGTTGTTTTATGACGTATTTCGAGTTGGGGAACATTTCTATATGCTTTAAATTCAAATATCAAGCCCCAAAGACCATTTTTTCGCACTTGGAATGAAAATTAGTATTCTAGACATCGAGATGAATCATTTGATATCCCACATCACGTGATCAGGGCCACCATGTTTTTTTTTTCTACTGCGCATGATCAGGACCGCCATGTTTTTTTCTCTCATACCTACATGATTTTTCTCATACCCACTGCGCATGATCAGGGCCGCCATGTTTTTTTCTCTTCATGCAGCCATGTTTTTTTCTCATACCTACTGCGCATGATCAGGGTCGCCATGTTTTTTTCTCTTCGTGCCGCCATGTTTTTTTTTTCTCATCACGCCGCCATGTTTTTTTCTCTTCGTGCCGCCATGTTTTTTTCTCTTCGTGCCGCCATGTTTTTTTCTCTTCGTGCCGCCATGTTTTTTTCTCACCTTCAGCAGCCTCTGGACCCCAGCCCCCAGAGATCATCCCCCCAGACTTCATCCCCTGGTCACTTCTTGTACCTCTGGATGGTCGCTCTTGATGAACATGTGCCATCAGCAGTTTGACAGCTCACTTCCGGTGCCGTACCCGCTTTGCTCATCTACTTAAATGTTTTCAGCGCAAGAAGTGTATTTACTTTGGGGTATTTCTTTAATATATAAGTGTTTTCATCAGACGAACTGTCATCACACAATGATTTTATACTTTGATGGATATATAGCAGTGAGCTATCATATACAAAGCATCTAATTAACTTTAGAAAGTATTACGGAGAAAGATTCTTCATTCTTCAATTCTTTATGTTACCAAATATTAGAACAACTGACTGCAAAGTTCAAACATATCGCTTCTGTACAAAATGGGAAACACGTACTTCATTTATACAGAATCTTAGCCTTACAAGGGCTACCACACTTGCAACAGGTTGTTCCTAACACCTGCCGAAATAGAAATCAAATTCTAAGGTTCCTTCGAAGTCTAAAGTCTGATGAAGATGTATAGATCCGGGACTAGCACACAGATCTTTCAGGTCAAATTGAAGAGAAGCTTACGAAAGTTTAACCACCCACTTTAAATCTCACATCAGAAATATTTCGAAGTGGAAAGCTCAAAAAACTGATGATTAAGTACCTATTTTGATCCAGAATTAGCAAAAAGATCTTTCAAGTCAGAGTGAAAGGAGGCTTAAGAAAGCCTTAACCACCATCAAAATCTATCTCACAAAAATATTTCGAAGTGAAAAGCGTAGCCCTAAGGAAAATTCTGGGTTTCCTTAGAAGTCTAAAAATTGATGATAATATATTTAGATGCAGACAGTGCAAGAAAGTTTATGAAAGCCTTAACTACATAAAGACAGTTCATTGAGTGTCAAATCCAGTCAGGCGCCTTCCTCATCAGCAGTATGAATGATTTCGCTAATGCTGTACAACTGCAATCAGTAGAAAATCTTGCTTGTACATTAATAAAAATATTATTTAAACTACTTGGGGAGATGTCATCACAAAGTTGAAATTATTGTTTTATGTTAATCAATCGCAGCCGGTAAAAGCTAATATTAAATTCGTGTTTGAAAACCGTATATCTCATAAGCGACTGTTTTCCACAACACCGACTGAAAGCTTTTATAAAATGTATTTGTGATAAATTGCATATGAGAACTGTCATTATTTGAATATAGCGTTCGCTCCTAATACTAGTAATAAAATTTTGAGATTGACAAATTTATACCCGTGAATGAGCGTAATTGAACAATGGCCCGTTTTTTATGGCCAGGCAGAGATGTATTACCAGTCGTTAACCGCCTAACTGGTATTTTTTATAAATTTTGTTAATTCGAACAGACCAAGCGTGTCAGTATATATGGGAAGCTAAACGTGTAACACATTTCATGAAACAAATTTCCGGTTTTTAAATGTCTATCGAATATACACATTCCAACAGAAAAACACGGTACAAAATGAGTTCTCAGTCTGATATATTACACATTCGATATTTGCTGCACGTTTTTACTATATGCTGTTTGAAAACTAATCGGGCTTTTGCCATAATTATCGTTTTCAGTTACTAATAGTGCTGGAGTTTTCGGTTCAGCAGGATTACATGTTTTTATTATACCTTTGCAGAATCTACATAAATATATCAGATATATAATCCCAGCAGACCCAATTTAAATCCAGAAATAACTAAACCCAGATATTAATTGGATGCCGTTTACCAAAAATGCGCCATGCGAGATTTCTACCAAAATCATCTATTGGACTCTAGAACTAATAAACATTTTAGAATGTGTTATGATTTATTGATCAAAAAGGAACCAAATATAGATTCTTATTCATTAATATCGTTTGAATAGTAGTACCTTTTATAATTCCACATATTTCTGTCATTCTATTTTATTCGCGTGGTTTCAGTGGTGTTTACTTAGTTGTTTAAATCGCGATTTTATGTAAAAAGCAAAACAAAATATTAAAAATGGCTTTATTGTCTGAGATTAATAATAATGAAATTGCATGATTTAAAAATACCCAGGAAAAATATCCATTTTAAAAAGTGAGGTTAACTTCTATGGCAATGTTTTTTATTAGAATAATCAAAGTAACATAATTGGAGCGGAAGCGAGAGGATTTACTAATTCTGAGAATATCACGATTCCTTCTTTTATCGTCCGATACATTTTCTAAGAACACAACAGAAATTGAAAAATCAAAACTTAGTAAAAGGATGTTCCAAAAAAGGAAGGAAGAGAAAACATGTAGAGCAGACATATACATCAAACACTTAAAGATAGTAATTAGTCATATTACACAATAATGGTATTGTTAAAGAAATTAAAAAAAAAATAAACTGAAAGTTTTGTGTCTCAGTGTTCCTCCAAAATTGACAAGGAATCAAGTAATAACATTTTTGAAAATTTCCAAGCTTTAGAATTATACGATGCTCAAACAAGTTTCGTATCTGTGAAAAAATTGATCACCAAGAGAAAACGCAATAAAACCTCTACTTTGAATTCCTATACAAGGGTTTATACTTTTTAAAGAGTATCGTGGTGTGCAAAATTTTTTTATGTACACTCTGAAAGTTACTTAAGAAAATGATGCATCAGTTCCATACACAAACACCAAAGCAACACAAATGGAAAATTTACAATTTGTTTTAATTTGCTATATTCAATGTCGGTATTTTATCCTGAACATATTTTGTTCAATATATACCCATGAATGTTTCCAAGAGACCCACTGCAGATTTCATATTACATAGAGGATAATTCATATTTCATGTGGTTCAATTGCAGGACTGAATGAGTTGGAATTAGTGTAAGATCGGGATAAACTAACAGTTGTGGGAAAGCAAAACAATCTATTAACGCAAAGCCAAAACTAAACCTTTTCCTATTGTAAACAATTTTGTGAGAGTTGATAAGGAACAACTTGTGATTAAACCAAACCAGCTAGTTGTGCATTAGACAAAATAATGAAGATATTTCACAAATGAATTATGTGGGCATCCCCATATTTGTTTCATGGTGTTCTATCAGAAAGAGTACGACCTCTTGCAAGTTTTTGATGCATTGTCAGCAAATGAGTCATCAAATTCCCTCCATTGTAATATCCTTTTGCTATGTACATCAGCAATATACTCCGTATATTGAAAGACATCATGGAATAAGTCACATTGTTTATTTTGTAGACCACTTTGAATTCTTGTTGTTTCGATCATCTCATTACTTCAGAAGAACACCACGACAGAATTGGGGCAAAGTCAAAATCAAGAAATCAGAGTATTCGACACAGGGGAAATCCCAAAAACTTTCTAAATCATCAGCTTCGCAAATACCTTATAACCAAAATGTTACGTTGTGTTTGATGATTATGAAGCTGTCAAATTTATCAAAAAGTTGGCAATGCAGTTACTATAATTATTGTATCAGAAAATACTGAACCGTCACCATGAAGTTTATATGTATTTGTAGACAAATACACCAATAGCTCCTCCAAAATCTGTTGATGTATCGGAAGAGAAATATTTTCCCGATCACGTAAGGTGTCAAGAAGCAATTTTCGATAAAATATGACACCGCTTTTGTCTCAGGCAGCCAGCGGGTCAGCGGTAACTTCAAATTAGCAATGCTTCCATTTACTTTAATTATACGTCATTATGTGTGTAGGTACCTACTGAAACTTCATCAATGAATGAATGTTGTTCTACAACTTATAAATTGAGGTTAGAACCTACACACCTCTTTTTTAATCTAACGTCAAATCAAATCATAACCTAGTATTTTTATAAATCTGACTCCGACTTGTGACCAGGATACTAAAAATGAGATAATTTCTACAAAATTACTTTGAATAAGGCAAATATTTGAGAAAATACATACCAAGATGATGTATTCCTATCTACAGTCCTTTGACAAAGGAGATTTTCTGGCAGTACCTTGGAAACATAAACAAAAGGGAGTTGTTATGGGGCAAGCAGAAGGAGCGTCCCCATGTCCACGTCGCTCCTAAAGCTCCTAAAAAATGAATAAAAATTTAAAGAAAATCGTGGAGAGTATATAAAACAACAATTCAAAAGCCGAGGTATGTCCATACCATTTATATTGAATGAAATAATTTGCCGATATTCCCAGGATTTATTAAGATAACGCTGATAATATCAGGTACCCACCTAGTTTGTATTATCGAATGAGTATCCACAGCTGGCTTGCTTCCATGTAGCATAATTGGACACTCTAGAGCAATCCACTTCCAGCAGCCATTTTAGTTTCAATGTCATTGAACTGATAAATTCAAACCACCGGTGCGAATACCGTTACAAAGCACGAAATATGTATACTAAATTTTAGAAACTCATGCTTATAAAAATAACTAAAAATATTGGACTTTTATGTTTAATTAAAAGGATAACAACATTTGTGAAATAGATTAAGTCATAAGTTATCGCAGGTTCTTAGTTTATTTATTAATCGATTTAATTTGTCTTTGTCGTTAATAATTCATTGAATAAAAGCTGTTTAGTTGAGAAACCTCTATGTTTGATCGGTTGAAATTCAAGTTTTATGCATCACTACTTTATCTAAAGTATTATTTCACTGACAAAGGTGACATCTGTGTTTCAAAGACCACAGGTGTACATGATCGCTGTTTTAACCGTTCAGGTAGTTACAATGACAGGCCGCTGCACATTTGACTTTCCTCTACTACAAGATCCCTGGAACGCCCTAAAAAGGAAAATGAGGGATTTACAGCAAACCAATCAGTAAGTCGTTCACCTCTAAGTACACACGGTCGTTTATAGAAATAGCGGTTGGAGGTTACACCAGAGGCGAATATTTCCTAAATTAAATAATAATAATAAATATATAGAAAATTAAATTAAAATTCCAATAATAAGTATTTACAAAATTCAAAATAAATCTCAATCTGCCCCTATTACATTACAATATGTTATATTTTTAATTTTCTTACAGTTTTCCTAACATAAAAAAATTTGAATCAGAAATTATGCTGCGATAACAGTGAAAGCGGCATTGTCAAAATATTGGAGCATTTTATTCTCGTCGGTCACCCTGTACGTGACTTTTTAAATTTGAGCCTTTCTCTAGATTTATTTCGCTCTTGAGGCCGATCTGGTGGCATATTTTATACAAATCTCAAATAATATGTTCTACAGGTCAAATAATAAATAACAATATAAAAGTAATCTCGTATGATATAATGTGACATTGTATTTCCGCACAAAAACTTGGTATCTTCTTGCCAGGAATCATAAACGGCGAAAGCGTCTTATGTTATCTTTAGTGTAGTATTTCACATAAGGCGTCAAGGGATAATAACTCTTGACATTTAAGCCGCACTATAATAGCTCGTTCGGAACTTGGCAATGAGGGTGGCTTTTTTGTTTGTAATAAACATAAATTAATTCTGAGACATCCCTCGGAAATGCTGATACGGTGGCTAGCAAATTTCTAGGATTGTATCAAATATTAAAAAAGTGATGTTTTAGCGTTTTTGTGCTAGCCTTATGAAATTAAAATACGCGTATGCTTTTGGAGTATTTTGGTAATTATAAACTATAAAATGCTACAAAATAATATTCAAAACTTAAAATGAAACACGAAGAGTGAAGATTGAAGTACTTTTCGATAGCATATTTTTTTCCCATAAAGTTTTATATGTAGGTTTTTGGTTTGGAGAAAAAATAGTCCAGTTTTTTTGTTCTTCTGTTTGTCGATATTACCAAAACAACTCTTGCAGAGACTTTCCACCTATCAATCCACAAGAAGAAAATAAAAATAGTGAAGATTTTTTCCAGAAGAAACTATTGAAGAAATTCAAGAAGAAGCAAAAATCATCAATCAAGAAGAAGATAATGTTTAACCATTGTATTATTTTAATTATTTGTTTAAAAAAAACGAAATAATTATCATTTTTAATTAGGTCCTTTAATGACCCATTAAAAAATGTTCTCAAAATACATTATTTCCAAATTTGTTTACCAAAACTTTCATTTTTGTCCATATTATTCAATTATTATGACGACTTTCAGGTTGAAGACGGTATATCTGCAAACTTTTTATACTTATTTTAATAGATTCACAAAACACTAGTTAAAACCACAAAAATAATTTAGTTATCTTTGTAAAATGTACTGTGTAACTAATTCATTAACCCCAAATATCCAAATAGCCAAAAAAAGATTTAATATAAATTATTTCCTATAACAAGGTCATTTTGATAGCGTTAGAGATCTCTCCCCATAATCCCACTAAACGAGCTTAACTCGCATACTGATTCCTTTGACTGTAAGTCATATAATTTAATGTAACTAACATTAATTTTCATAGAGCGATTCCGACAAATTTAATCCAATTAGTTTTCTCCTTTCAATTAAACAGAACAATAACATTTTCGTTTTGCAGCATAGAGAAGAACAAATGAACAACTGGTATTGATGTTCTCTCAGTGAAGAGAACGATAGTAAAAGTAAGAGGAGTGAACAATAAAAAGTAGGGCTGATTGATAGACGGGGTTCGTGAGGTCAACTCTTGATGGATGGAGCCGTGGTCAAACTAGGAAGCTGACATTCCCTGCGTTTGTATTGTGCAACGTATGTACACCGAAAGCACCAGCGATCAAAGGCACAAATAGATTTTTTTGTCCTATTATATATTTACTCAGATCTTAAATCGTTAAAATAAGGATGAATTTTAAATGGTAAGAAGATTTGTTATATTGTTGAGTACTTTTCAGATATACTTGATTCAAAATGTATTCCTTTAGTTACTCGATAAGGAATAATAATTTGGAAATGCTTTTGCGAAGCTGCTCGTTGTTCTTTGGGGTAGTTGCTGTAATTTTCATTGTTTTTTTTTTAATTGACCACAATTTTTCGCTCTGTTTTGAATATCGTCAGGAAGCTCCTACATAGAAGACCACCAGAATATCAAAGTAATGTTTGAATACTGTGTACTGTATTCTCCTCCCATATTTGTCGTTGATATAAATTATAATCCTTATCCTTAAGCTGATAAACAATAGTTCCGAAACATAATAATATATCCACGATTTACTTTGTTTGGTATCATTCACGCTGTTGTAACGATTTAAGTTGCAATTCGTTACAGCAGGTTATAGTTTCTATTTTGCGTATTAAAATATGACTCCTCACAACTGAATAACCCTGTATTCGAATTTGATCGGTATGTGGTAGAAAAAATACAAATACGCCACAGCGGATGAACGTTGTGAACGAGGCTCGTCCCGGGCTAGAGAGAGCGTCTTTTACCTTTAGAATTTTACCTAGGTAAGTCGTACATTTCTTGTAGTCGCTTAAATATCGTTATTCATAAAAGTTGCTTATTAATTATTGCTTCAGCTTTATTGTGCTATAGTAAAAATAATAGTTTGTCAAAATAATTACCGTATTTCGTATTATTTCCATATTTTGGATTATTTTCAGATAATTACCTAGTGGCACTGCTTTTTTTAAGCACGTGAATGGGTATTCCCATTTCCGTTTTAACGAATCTTGTCTAAAGTAGACGTTTTCATGGTTCAATTATTGTTAATTGACACGTTATACAATATTTAAATTGTATAAATTATCGCTGTAAGTGAAACTTGCAGATTATCGTTATTTCGTGCATAGAACAATTTCTGTGTGGATTTTTATTGTTATTAGGTTCGAATGTGGTTCATATAAGCTGGAAAAAGGAAAACTACACTGATTTTGGATAGTAAAGAAAGTCCACTTGAGACTTAGGTTTTTGCCGAATTTATTTACTGTCCAGAGCTACAGATTTCTGTCCAGGAGCTTCCAAAGCATACGGGGTAAGTGATCTATACTACTTTTTTCTTCTCTTTGAATTAATCAATTTGTAGTACATTTGATCACTTGCTTCGGATGTGACAGAAGTCCGATTTTCTTGTTTCCTTTTTTCATCATATTCACGCTATCACAGTTCTATATCGATTTTATTATTGACAAATTATTATTATTAGTTCATTCCTTAATTTTCGTGTAAGTTACAAGAGTGTAGATTTACCTTGGTTTTACGTATTTCCTGCCATTTTGAATTAGGCATAAGTTCATTCATTTTTGTCCGTCGGAAAGCGATAGACATTATCGGTATTTCATATATTAATTTTTGCTATTTTTACCGTTAAACTATTAGTACAATATTAATTTAAAAACTTTATGTGTGCTACAATTTCGAATTTATTTCAATATTGTGATTATTGTTACCAATTATTTTGTTATTAATATTAAATATCTGAATCTTTAGAGTTATTACTTCATTAACGTTTCTAAGTTTAAATTGTCCCGTACAAATCTGACATTAAATTATAGTCCTTTAAAAATTACAGTCTCCTCATGGTTTTCAACCTATAGGACAAATTCAATCAAGTTAGGTTATTTGTTAACGAACTGATAGTGAAGTTTTGCAACCTTACTAAATTCCTGTGTTCGACTTTTAGTATTATTTTGTTAATAATTCAATTTTTTTAGTAATTGGTGTCAGATACCGTATTTTTATGTAAATTTGGTAATTTTACAAATTCTAATATCTTGTTGTCATTTTGACAATTTCTCTATTAAGAAATATTAATTTTGTGAATTTTATCTAGTAATTTAACTATATTGCCGGAACTTTGTTATTTTTTCATCTACCACTAGTTGAAATAATTTTCAACCTAGTTTTATTTCTCTATTTCCTTTTCTCAACTGTTCTGTCTTTATTTCATGACATCTGGCTTTCTGGAAATTTGACTTACTGCAAATCGATACTGAGTTAATAACATCAGAAGTAAGGAGATATTGGGTGTTCCCGAAAAGTAATAAATTTGGTTGGAACCTGGACACTCTGGACTGAGTAAGAGTGTGGAGACAGGATCTCGCAACCTTTTCATCAACCTCGAGTACTCACAGGATTCATCGCTATACTAGGAGAACCCCTTCCGTCTCAGTTCATTCCCGTCGAGTTAGCCTTTACAGTAAAACGGACAGACAGAGAAATTGGTTAAATTTGTAATTTTTATTCATATTTTCTGTTCATATTTTCAATATTTTTAATTATATTTAGTTCCGAGTCATTGTTTATTGTAAAGAATTTGTAAGATTAAACTTGTTAAATTTACAGCTTTCTTTTCTTTCTAGTTTATGTAGTAAATACCTAATTGTGTTTTCGATAAACTTTTGTGTATTTAGTTTTAAATATTCTGGCGCCCGTATATTGCTCTCAATATTATCTCAGTACTCTAAAACAAGGCTTCACCGAATCCACAACCACACTGTAGCTAGCTGGAGCTAATTGTTTATCTGCACTTGGAATTGGGCCAATTCAATTCACAAGTGTCGTTGCACTGTTAATAATATTTTTTCAGATTTTCTCTAAATCCATAATATAAGACAAAGAGATGCAAGTAATTTTTTTTATTTTATCAAAAGCAACCCATGGCGGAAAACGAAGAACAATTTTTAGGCAGCTTTACTGTTACACGGATGCGTGATCCTGATATGTGTGCCTTAACTTTAGACACGGATAATCAGTTCGCTGAAAAACAGGCTTCTCTTCTATATTTGCTACCATTGCTAATATTATTGAGAACACATGGCTTGCTCAATGTTTCCCTTACTTTCTGTAGTTAAATT
This sequence comes from Rhagium mordax, assembly GCA_963680705.1. Taxonomy (NCBI): domain Eukaryota; kingdom Metazoa; phylum Arthropoda; class Insecta; order Coleoptera; family Cerambycidae; genus Rhagium; species Rhagium mordax. The sequence goes on along the minus strand of OY796659.1, from coordinate 67,675,753 downwards.
ACGCTGAAAAAATTTAAAAATATGTGCCTCCCAAAGAGAACTTGAGGTCTTATTCGCGATCGGATATGGTAAGAAATAAATCAAACCGATAGGGAGACTAATCGAAATCTATTTCTTCATCGCTGAGGGAGAAATCACTTAAGATGTCGTCTGTTGATTTGTTTTTATGTCACACGTTATTATACGGATGGTTTGATCCACTGTCGCTTTGACATATGACAATTGATATGAGAATGTGTTATTGAATTGCGTCATAATTCAATCAAACTCGTTTTTTAAAGTTACTTTTGCGCAAACGAATTTGTTTTTATTAAGTTCAATTATGCGCACGAAGTAATCTTTGAGTAGAAAATATAATTGTGTAACATAAATGACATCTAGTGGCGTATAACTAACCTAGAAATGCGTTACTTTTGGCTAAATTATATTTTTTTTAAATGTCGGAATGACGTAATCTTTTATCATTTGTCATAAGCGTATACATTTTTATCGGTTTCAGATATTAATCCTTTGTTTACATATGCAAAAGTAGGCTGGTAAATAAGTCATAACTAAAGTTGTACAGTTACATTTATTACTTGTACGGTAATATTACAATACAGATCTGTCAATAACTGTCAACAGATGAAATAATAAATAATGAAACTATAGGGCTATTTATTAATACAAACAGACAGAAAACTCCAAACAATAATAATTAAATACTGAAATCCAACTGAAATGTATTTTCATCCATCCAAGGTCCATTTTTATGTAGCCGTTGTGACATTAAAAATGTAAACATTTATGTAATATGAAAAAAGGTAACAAATAAAAACAAACAACATATAACTGTAACCATGGCGACAAATCAACCCATACAGACTTGACCAACTAATGAAATGAAAACGCTATTAATAAGAGAATACCAAAAGGTAATATCTATTAATAATGTCTTTATTTTCTGAAACCGATAAACTATTGAACAAATCACGGATGTTATGACTACCATAACAGCCTGAAATCCTCGCTCTACGAGCTCGGATTTCAAACCGACATCTGCGGCAGTTATGATAGTCATAACATTCCTAGATATGTTAATGGCTATTAAATCAGAAAAAACTGCTGCACTTACAATTTTATGCTTAAAAAGAAACCCTACAGAAATAAGTTATTGAAAAATAAAAAGTTGGTGTCACTTCCGGTTCAACCGGAAGTGATATTTTCCTTGCTGTTAGTCTAAATGTAACTCACTTTTGTCTAATTTATTTGTACCAAAAATTCATTTCATGTTATAAAATACATAACAATAAATTTTTGAAATTTGTTTATCCTACTTTATTATTCACTTGTTCTGTTTCTAGGTTTACATTCTTCGAAAAACAAACGTATTGTTTTGATTTTAATTTTAAAATACATCTAAAAAATAAAACGCTCAAGTTCGAGTTTCCACCCAGTATAACTATTCAAGATGTTAAGTTTGATCTGCAATTTCAATTACTGGATATAAAGACAAGTAATTATGCATTATTGTAAATATTGATCTCTTAAAAATAACTTTAGAGTTTCTATTTAACAGCAAACATTAATTATATGTAAAAAGGGGATGTTTCTTTCTTGGAGTAAAAGGCAAAATGTATTTCCCTATTTTATTTAACTTCCCCAGAAAACTTAACTTATTTCTTTTATTAATGTTATTTTTATTACTAGGAATCAACCGATTCACTCAGATTTATCCCTTTAGCAAATATAAGTAAAACACAAGGAACCAAAAATTCCATTTATTACCCCAATTTTCTAATTGGGCTGGCTGAAGTTTTTGCAGAAAATCAATAACGACCACCGCAGCCGAAACTAATCTGCGATATCTTATATCCTCCACTGGCAAGGATTGATGAGGAAAGGAGTCAAGTGCAGCGCCTGCTTTAATGTGTGATTGTCGATAATGTAGATATCGACAGGGGACGTGTCACAATAAATGATTGTGTTTGTATTAAAAGAGATACATCATATTGACATCCATGCTTAACTTTCCGATGGATATCGTGCTACAAAAATAACAGTATTACCGCACACATATTCCATTTGCAGGTTTTGCAGGAAGGAGGAGTCGTTTCCGCAAAAAGCTTTATTCTTTCTGGCGTCAGATTACAAAGAGGTGAACTGGGTTAGCGCTAAACTAATATCGAAAATGAAGGAAAATGTATTTTTGTACAAAGTATACATACAGTGCTTGAGGTGTTTTATTTATTTGCATTTATTGCAAAACTGCTGCATGGATTGCTATAATACTACTGTGATTTTTAATAATGTCCATGTCAGGACTTGGATTTTTCTCAGGTGCAGATTTTTTCTTTGAAAGCAATACCTTCAAAACTTTTATATAAAATTTCAATAAAAGACCGGATGTCTGTAGAACTTATGGAAACAGCTTTAAATGTTGTTGTATAATTCACGGTTGTATTATTTTTTAATATTATCAATCGATGTTAGTGACGCTATTTAGATGTAGACTTTATATTTTTAGATTTTATACTTCATCTTCTAACTGTAAAGACAATGTAGAGGAAAAATAAGACGTAGTAGAAAAAACTTAGTGGAAAACAAATTGGTGGAAAATAAATTTGTGGAAAAATTATTTTCCCATTAGAAGAACTTAAATAAATTGAAGCTAAAATTTAAATTATTAACAAACCATTGTTTTCCTCGTTCAAGAGAGTTTTCCTTCCAAAGAAATAATTATTTACAACCTAATCGTAGTAAATGGATATGATATTATGACATACGAGGTCAATTAAAAAATAACGTAAATGAATTAATATAAGTAGACGAATATCGACGAGTTTCGCCTTTCTCAACTTCCAACCCCCATATCTCGAAAACGAACAAAGATATAGAAATACGGTTTACGCCATTCGAATTCTCGCTTAATTTTCTTTTCAGGGGGGTTTTTGAACCTCATTCGTCCGTTGGGAGAGAAAGAAGAACGTGTGACTTTAAACTCAAAATCCGCGAACCACCGACTTTGGGGGTCGACAAAATTTTAGCGGGTGGAAATAAAAAAATCAAACGAAACGACACGCTGATCAGCATTCATTTTTTAATCGTTTGGTCTAAAAAATGGGGTCAATTTTGTTTTAAAAAAGTTACAACACTTGAAAGATAAAAGTGTCAAAAACCGACAAGTCTTTGAACATTTAAACAAAATCGAAAATCCCTGAAAAATTCTGAAATAATTCATGGTCATGTAATTCGACGAGAGAAATCGAGTGACGCAAATTCGAGATTGATCTCGTTTCTTTATTGAGATACGGATGACGAAAGTGGACGAAAATCGACAGATTTTGCCTTTTTCAATTTCCATCCGTTCGCCATGCTTCTCTCCATGAGACCTTCTATTTCGGAATCGATATCTGGGTCGGATTTTTTTTTTTTTTCTATTTGGCAACGATGCACGGATTCCCGCAGAGTCGAAATTCGTATTCTTCTCACTTTGAATCAATTTATAAATAAATAGGGTATCTTTTTTGTGTAGTTTTTATATAAACCTCTTGGCATAATCCAAATCCTCAAACTGCTATTAAACGCGCACACCAAAAAACCAACCAAGTTTCTTTTTTAAAAATACCAGCACATTAATCCCACGTTTAAGTACATACAAATTCGTGAGCTGTGCACTTGCATCAACCTGGCATGCGACAATACCTCACTTAATTATAAAAAGCAATCAAGTAAGTATAAAACGTAAAAGTACTGGTTGGATCGTAATTAGTTTTATCAAAAATGTTCGCACGTACGATACTTCAACATGCAGGTTACATCCCATTTTGTAATTACAAGTTTCTCATCAATAGGACAGGGAATAATTAAACACGCTACATCTTAGAGGTTCACAGAATAGACGTTGCCGGACTGGGTAATTGCAAACGAATCTGGGGGTAAAATGTAAAAATTATGTATATACGTATATAAATAGAAATAATTAATATTTGAATGTTTTTTGCTAAAATGCCATATCCACTTACAAGTGAAATGTGTCCAAATAAAACTTATTTTGCTAGACAACAACCGTAGTAAAAATTCTAAACGAACGAAGAGAAAAATATTTTTTCTCCTACCATAATGGAAAGTACACACTTTCCTCCCTCCACCGCAGCCGAAACTAATCTGCGATATCTTATATCCTCCACTGGCAAGGATTGATGAGGAAAGGAGTCAAGTGCAGCGCCTGCTTTAATGTGTGATTGTCGATAATGTAGATATCGACAGGGGACGTGTCACAATAAATGATTGTGTTTGTATTAAAAGAGATACATCATATTGACATCCATGCTTAACTTTCCGATGGATATCGTGCTACAAAAATAACAGTATTACCGCACACATATTCCATTTGCAGGTTTTGCAGGAAGGAGGAGTCGTTTCCGCAAAAAGCTTTATTCTTTCTGGCGTCAGATTACAAAGAGGTGAACTGGGTTAGCGCTAAACTAATATCGAAAATGAAGGAAAATGTATTTTTGTACAAAGTATACATACAGTGCTTGAGGTGTTTTATTTATTTGCATTTATTGCAAAACTGCTGCATGGATTGCTATAATACTACTGTGATTTTTAATAATGTCCATGTCAGGACTTGGATTTTTCTCAGGTGCAGATTTTTTCTTTGAAAGCAATACCTTCAAAACTTTTATATAAAATTTCAATAAAAGACCGGATGTCTGTAGAACTTATGGAAACAGCTTTAAATGTTGTTGTATAATTCACGGTTGTATTATTTTTTAATATTATCAATCGATGTTAGTGACGCTATTTAGATGTAGACTTTATATTTTTAGATTTTATACTTCATCTTCTAACTGTAAAGACAATGTAGAGGAAAAATAAGACGTAGTAGAAAAAACTTAGTGGAAAACAAATTGGTGGAAAATAAATTTGTGGAAAAATTATTTTCCCATTAGAAGAACTTAAATAAATTGAAGCTAAAATTTAAATTATTAACAAACCATTGTTTTCCTCGTTCAAGAGAGTTTTCCTTCCAAAGAAATAATTATTTACAACCTAATCGTAGTAAATGGATATGATATTATGACATACGAGGTCAATTAAAAAATAACGTAAATGAATTAATATAAGTAGACGAATATCGACGAGTTTCGCCTTTCTCAACTTCCAACCCCCATATCTCGAAAACGAACAAAGATATAGAAATACGGTTTACGCCATTCGAATTCTCGCTTAATTTTCTTTTCAGGGGGGTTTTTGAACCTCATTCGTCCGTTGGGAGAGAAAGAAGAACGTGTGACTTTAAACTCAAAATCCGCGAACCACCGACTTTGGGGGTCGACAAAATTTTAGCGGGTGGAAATAAAAAAATCAAACGAAACGACACGCTGATCAGCATTCATTTTTTAATCGTTTGGTCTAAAAAATGGGGTCAATTTTGTTTTAAAAAAGTTACAACACTTGAAAGATAAAAGTGTCAAAAACCGACAAGTCTTTGAACATTTAAACAAAATCGAAAATCCCTGAAAAATTCTGAAATAATTCATGGTCATGTAATTCGACGAGAGAAATCGAGTGACGCAAATTCGAGATTGATCTCGTTTCTTTATTGAGATACGGATGACGAAAGTGGACGAAAATCGACAGATTTTGCCTTTTTCAATTTCCATCCGTTCGCCATGCTTCTCTCCATGAGACCTTCTATTTCGGAATCGATATCTGGGTCGGATTTTTTTTTTTTTCTATTTGGCAACGATGCACGGATTCCCGCAGAGTCGAAATTCGTATTCTTCTCACTTTGAATCAATTTATAAATAAATAGGGTATCTTTTTTGTGTAGTTTTTATATAAACCTCTTGGCATAATCCAAATCCTCAAACTGCTATTAAACGCGCACACCAAAAAACCAACCAAGTTTCTTTTTTAAAAATACCAGCACATTAATCCCACGTTTAAGTACATACAAATTCGTGAGCTGTGCACTTGCATCAACCTGGCATGCGACAATACCTCACTTAATTATAAAAAGCAATCAAGTAAGTATAAAACGTAAAAGTACTGGTTGGATCGTAATTAGTTTTATCAAAAATGTTCGCACGTACGATACTTCAACATGCAGGTTACATCCCATTTTGTAATTACAAGTTTCTCATCAATAGGACAGGGAATAATTAAACACGCTACATCTTAGAGGTTCACAGAATAGACGTTGCCGGACTGGGTAATTGCAAACGAATCTGGGGGTAAAATGTAAAAATTATGTATATACGTATATAAATAGAAATAATTAATATTTGAATGTTTTTTGCTAAAATGCCATATCCACTTACAAGTGAAATGTGTCCAAATAAAACTTATTTTGCTAGACAACAACCGTAGTAAAAATTCTAAACGAACGAAGAGAAAAATATTTTTTCTCCTACCATAATGGAAAGTACACACTTTCCTCCCTCATATGAGGGAGGAAAATGCCACTTTTCCTCCCTAGGGAGGACAGTATTTTCTTCCCCCATATGAGGGAGGAAAGTGTATTGCACATTGAATATAAATATAACCAATAATTCTAACATCTAAAAATAATGTATTTAAGATATATTTAAGGATTTGTTTTTATTTCTTTACTCAATAAATAGTTTCAATAAAATAAAATAATTGATCTATTTACATATATGTATAAGTTAATTATACTGGTAAAATCATATGTATTACACGGGATCAAAGTGCTTTTTTCTCCCTTCACCCACGGGAGGAAAAGTGGCACTTTCCTCCCTAGTGATACAAATAGCTATTTCATGACTACCAAATAACCTATAGAATCAATAAGAGAGTTTGATTTACCGTTCTACAGCCTGTAACTTTTAAACGCATTGGTTTAGCGAAAAGTTTAAAAGGAAAAAAATTGTATATCGTGTGAGCTACATCTTCGTATTTTCGAAAACACAAATTAACGTCTAATAATTCTAGAAAAATACAAAAACCGAGTTATAAAAAAATTATTTGAGGAAAAATTTAATTTTGAAATTATATTTGGAATCAGCGCCCGAATTTATTCTTAATTGGTTAATAAAATTTTTCTGTCAAATCACAGCTTGCCTCAATTTTGGCAATTATTTGATTTCCTATATGATTTCCGTTTGATTTATCGTTCTACAGCTTAAATTTTATTAACCAATTAAGATTAAATCAAGGCGCTGATTCCAAATATAATTTCAAAATTAAATTTTTCCTCAAATAATTTTTTTATAACTCGGTTTTTTTATTTTTCTAGAATTATTAGACGTTCATTTGTTTTTTAGAAAATACGTAGATGTAGATCGCACGATATAGAATTTATTTTTCCCTTTACACTTTTTCGCTAAAACAATTCGTTTAAAAGTTACAGGCTGTAGAACGATAAATCAAACATCCATACAATAAACAAAGAAAACCATGTGATCACTCTTTGCTCTAATTCGCTAAACGACTGTTAAATCAATTAATTAATTAATGGTTGAAAAGCACGTTTTTTTTTATAGTTAACGGCCCCTGCGGGGACATTTTTAATTTTTCGCCTCTTTAGGGTCGTCTGTAGTTACATTCAGATGTGTTTTTGAAAAAAAAGTTTTTTCAAGAATCAAAATGACGTTTGGGAATGAGAATGACCCCTTCGGAGCCGTCTATGGTTGAATACTATGGTGTTTTATTTTTATTTTTTGTGTAATCCTTGTTTTATTTTTTATACACATGTAACCATAGTGTTTGTACCTTTTTTACTTTTGTGTTATGCACTTTTATTTGTAGATGTCTCATATACCGTAAATATTTTTTTTGTATATTACTGATGTTTTGTATTTACTTTGTATTTCTTTGTCGACTTGCCACAAATGTATTTTTTATATGTAAAGTGGTTAAATAAACATATCTATCTATCTATAAAAAAAATAGCACGTTTTTTCGTAAAATTTTCAAAAAACCGTCAAACGTGTCGTTTAAATAATAATAATAATAATAAATGGTTTTTATTAGCAAGATACAAGGAAATTAATCACAAATACAAGAGCTGCCAAAGTAAAGAAGGGATCCTATCGAAGAAACGAAAATGATTTCGAGGTCATGAAGTCATCCGGATTCCAAAACTGTTATCGTTTCTCCTTTAGGAGCAAAAAAACTAAAAATTAAAGTTTGCTGGATCGACTATAAGCTGTAATCTGTCGTATAAAATTCAAGATACAAATTTGGCAAAATTTCAACAAAACTTGGTTTGTTAAGAAATTTATCGGTTTCAGGATATTAATCCTTTGTTTACATATGCAAAAGTAGGCTGGTAAATAAGTCATAACTAAAGTTGTACAGTTATATTTATTGCTTGTACGGTAATATTACAATACAGATCTGTCAATAACTGTCAACAGATGAAATAATAAATAATGAAACTATAGGGCTATTTATTAATACAAACAGACAGGAAACTCCAAACAATAATAATTAAATACTGATATCCAACTGAAATGTATTTTCAGGCAATCCGAGGTCCATTTTTATGTAGCCGTTGTGACATTAAAAAATGTAAACATTTATGTAATATGAAAAAAGATAACAAATAAAAACAAACAAAATATAACTATAACCATGGCGACAAATCAACCCATGCAGACTTGACCAACTAATGAAAAGAAAACGTTATTAATAAGAGAATATCAAAAGGTAATATCTATTAATAATGTCTTTATTTTCTGAAACCGATAAACTATTGAACAAATCACGGATGTTATGAATCATAACAGCCTTAGATGTCTTAAAATCCTCGCTCTACGAGCTCGGATTTCAAACCGACATCTGCGGCAGTTATGATAGTCATAACATTCCTAGATATGTTAATAGCTATAATCGTCCTGGCGAGTTTGGATATTAAAGGTTGAAATTTGGAGAAATCCGAAAGGAGATCTTTAAAGTTTGTTCGAAAAAATCCTCCAGTTATAGTATATTAAGTAAGTGTTCTTTACTGGTTGAGGATATGTGAAGATCGAGATAAAGTCAAGATCTCCAAACCATCCGAAACCAGTAAGACACTTAATGGCCACAGTGCTTAAAAAACGTTTTTTGCGCGCTCAAATATTGAGTAAATTTAATTAAAACAAAAAAATTTCATGTTTTAAAAATATATAAAACAAACAAGTCGTACATGAAAGAGTTTTCGCTTTGGTTACTTGAGACCGCATATTTATTATCAAGTCACATCTGCTGTCATTAGAAATTTCTCCAAGATAAGATTTTTGTCACAACTTAAGCTTCTTGTAAGTTATGAATTCTATTATTGCTCCAATAAATTTTAATAATTGTTTAAATTGTAATTTTAATTTTGTCTTCAATAAAAATTGATTTTTAAATTTCTATATTTATTAGATTACCTACTTAGCGCCTCCAGATCGGTAAGTAATTACTTACCGATCGCTAATTTGTAAACGTCACCTAAAAATGTCTCAAACAATTCAGTAAAGGTGTCAAATTACCCGAGCGTGCAAAAAAGAAGTTAGAGCCTCTGGAAAAGTACCGTTTTCCTGCAACTTTTAAAAAAAAATTCGTGTCTCGGGTAATGTCGAAAATGGAGGAAAACAAAAAAAAAAGAGTTCTTAATTTTTCCTTCTTCTTGTCTGGGTCTCGATTCTCTAAATCCAAAGGGAAAAGCTGTGACGTGTTTCTAACGGGTAGGTATGTCTCGGGAAATTCGATAAAATCCGAAAAAGTTGCATCTCTTCAAAAAATTGTAACTTCTTGGAAAGCAAAACGATTCCATCTGGGATTGAATAAATTTCATCTAGTTTTCAACAAAAAAAAATTTTCGTCGGTCCATCTCGAAGTAGCTGCTAGTTAGTTATTAAGCTCGGACTGGACGCGTTTTTAGCTAAACTTCGAAAAGTGAAATATTTGCAAAAACACGAAAACTTTAAACACTATTTCCAAAGAAAAATTGCCGCTGGATCGCGCGCCGTTTTGACACGAAGTCCAAGGTCTATCTTAAAACTACATCGCGAATCGCACGGTTAGTTCATTAAAATTAGCGTGCAACAGATAATTATACTTTACAATTCTCTTTTTTTGCTTGATATGCATTGTTTATAAATTATTTACATGACAGTTTATTAATTATAAAATGTAAGTTCAAGTAAATAACTTTATTTTGCGAGATTAATCGTCCACCTGAAGAGCTTGTAAGAGCGAAAGAATATGTACATCTTCTTGTGGACTTCGTTTTTTAATTGGTGACCATAATGAATGAATTTGTGGTGAGTTGAAAAATTTTTTTAATAATTTGTTTTTAGACGTTTTGAATTTTATGATGTTTAATCCAGTATTCATCATGTATTAAAGAAAGTCCAATGAATTTAATAATAGCATGTTCAGAGATGAAACATCAATATAAGTATATCAATTTGGATATGTTTGTTGTTATTATGCTTGTATAAAGCCTAAACAAAGTCATTTATAAAAAAAGATAATTATACAGTGTTCAAAATGCGTTCAAGTGCAATCATTGATTTTTTTTCTGTAAAAGTGCTATACAAGAAAAAAAAGGAGCAAATTTTACAATTAGTTTGAAATGTATAGAATGATGATGATACTATAGTATAGAGCTTCTTTAAGGCCGTACGTATTTCTTCTATTATAGTCCATTGAAGCCTACAAAAGAAACAAACAAACCATACCATACCACATTCAACTAACAAATTAACAAAAATATTTTTTTTACTACCTACTACTAACCTGAGAAATCACCATTATTTACTTCATTCCTATAATGAGAAGTAATATTTCTCACCCTAGGTAAAAAATGATAATAAAAAACCACCTAGGTAAATAATAAATGACATTTAATTATATTTCATTAGTTTCAGATTGTCAGTTTGACAACTAAACTTTCAGACTACTTAATATTTCGAAATGTTTCAAAATAAGTGGGAAATGGCTAATACCAAAATCTAATCAAATCAAATATGGTAATATATCAATGTTCGTAGTAAAAAAAATTCTATATATACTTCGGTTGAGAAGGTCATTCATTATTGAGCTGGGGGAAGTCCCCAGGAATATCAGAAATATAATGTGGTACATACACGATGAGATACCTATGTGTAAAACTGCGGAAATATTCCACTTATATACAGAAAAATTCCTAGACCGACATGTGTCCAAAATATCTTCGAGATACAGGCCATCTTAAATTTTCAATTAATCGTCTCAAGTATCTTAAATTTGGTGTGAAATTTTGTTTACTTTTGCTTCGCTGTTTAAGATTTATATTTTAACCAATGATTATTATAATCAATGACGGGGAATGTTAACTGTACCCTTAAAAATTGATGCTAATGATTTCTTCGCGAATTTAAACTTTTTGTTTAGCTCTGAGACATAACAAAATTATTATATTTTTCAAACACACGTAACCTTTTTAAGATATCTATTTTAGTATTAAATACTTTTGTAGCATAGAAATGTAGAAAGTCATATTCGTACGTGATTTATAATAATTGTCAATATACAACAAATTTACTTTTTTAAACATAGTTCCACTGTTGGTGTCCCTAATCGGCATTCCACTTTCAAGGCTGATAGGGATAATGTTGTAAGACATCTACACCTACTCCGTACAAGTTGTAACGCCTAGATCAAGGGGTATTACACGGACTTATCTTTACGCTGGGTTCTAAAGAACCTAGTAGTAATCTTAACAGTATTACGGTTTTCCTTGCTTTTCAGTGAAATTATTTCCTGCCACCATTTCTAGTAACTTTAAAAATTGCAGGGCGCCACAGTAGCGCAGGATTAAATCGAGTTAGGTCGCAGCGTGTTTCTTTCAGTTTTAATTTTTGCAACTAATTTGTTTACGATTTGTTTTATCAAATTTCCAAAGAATGTACGTACGAATATTGTGATGTGGCATGTTCTATTTGTACTTTTAAAAAGAGGCTTGAAAAGCTAAGATATGCGTGTAACAATATTACTTCTAAAACATCTGAAAAACAGTACATATTTGTATTTCTCTAATAATAAATTGTTATACCTCTAATACATGTCGAATAATTATAATTAAATAAATAACCAATTTATATTTAAGCTTATTATGCCTAAATTTACCAAAATTGCAAAAACGCTTTTCATTCGCATATTTACAAAAAGCAGATAACCTCAACAACAAATTATAAATTAAAATTCCATTACAGAATAAAGTCAGTGAGTCTCATAACGTAACTAATTGTTCCTCGACATTAGGACAAAATAACTGCCGTGTTTTTTGTTTCATCCATTAACTTTGACTTGAAAATTCAGCTCTGCATTAATATCGCATGATCTGTTGATTTATTTACGGGTAGAAATAAAACCACCTGTCATTTAGGCACCGTAAAAACCAGAAATTTTATGACCCCCTGTGCATTCTATCCGAGATAGGTATTAGCTGGGGTAGAGGAAGCGTGTTACTCAATTGCACTCATTTTCGTTGAAAAATATACTTTACTGGGACAATCGGTACGAGCTTAAAAATTTGCAGATTAGTTTGAATTATAAAAAGATATTCTTCTCTAGGGACAATAAAGAGATATTGTTGCTGTAAAAGCTGTGTAGTAATTAAGTTTTAATTTATTTCAGAAATAGCTTTAGGATAATAAATTTTAATAAAGCCCTTAAATTGTTAACGCCTGTGTTTTTATTGTTTCTAAAACTAAAAAACGTTAAAATGTTAGAAAAATTGCAATGGTACAAGACGTGTCTTAAAATCGCAGATTATCAATGCAGCGCCTATTTCTTTTAGGTAACATATTATAAAAATAGTCCACATATGCATATTTTTAAATCCTAGCCTCGTAGCAAAAGAAACAACGGGTTTGGTTTTGACGCAGTTTTTTTAACAAGTATTATATTTTGTTGAGAAAATTCTTAGCTATTTAATATCACGCTAGTTCTTCATTGAGCTAAACAGTAAAAATTAAAGTAAAATTGGGAGTTTATTACACTTTTTAATTTTGTCTGTGCTAAAAATATTAGGTGTCTAAAATTAAGGAATGAGAAATACATTTTGACATAGTAACTATTGAGACATTGACTAAATAATAGAAAATCATCATCGCATATGCCTATATCTAGGGGCCATTTTAGTAGCTTTCATTAGCACTTTATCTAACAGAATGGGTCAAGCAGTCCGCGATATAGAAAATTTTTTTGTAAGCTAAAAATAATTTTTGGGTGGAGTCCGTACGCTGACAAATAGTCAAATAAGCTGCTCCGGTTGAATTCTTGATCACAGTATTTAAGAAAATTTTGATTTAGAAAAGATCAGGCTTTCAATTATTCACATCCGACACAACATTGCGACATATTCAATAATTTATGTTATCCATTGCATAAGCGATATAACACGCTCGTACTAGACATTTTTTAAATCTATTAAACTAACCTTTTTGATTTGAAATCATATACATACCATTCGTAAATTGTTCAACTTTTTTGAAAATCAAGTATATGACCTTTAAAATATTACTTCGGATCGATCGACGCACGTCCAATATTAAACCCCATCCACGACCTTCCCTTCTACCAAGTTTGCATCTAAATAAAGAAATGTTTTGGAAAATTATTGTATTACGCGTAAGAGTTTCCTAAAAAAAAAACAATTTTTCTCGGATTTGTCTGTCTTGAGTATGATTTTATGAGTTTTGGGTTTATGGATTTTTACAAGAGTTTAAGGGTTGTGGGACTTCAAAATTATTGGATATTTTTCGTTATTATTAGAATTATTGAATCCAGTGTATTTGTACCTCTTTTGAGGTTGTATTCCATATTACCGAAATTTTTGGCACATATTCGCTAGAATCGATTGTTCAAATTTCATTGGAATCCAATGAATATTTTGATTTTCGAGCCTCAAAAATCTACATTTCTTCAAAAAAATATATATAATTTAGTTTTAATTAAAAAATTATTTTTATATTGAAAGGATTCCATTTTTGTTTATTCTATCGTACAATAATTACAGTTTCCAGATTATTGACCACTTAGTATACATTTTTAAAGTTTCAACGACAATAATTCACTCCAAAGATAAACACAACTTTATATGAGCTCGTTAAATAAGTAAAAAAGTTCTTTTACGTCTTGTTTCTCTTCTTCGTGGACACACATAGATAGATGAACAAAACTCATTTATAGATTTTGATTTTATAAACAAACCAATCGAACTAAACAGAAATATGTAATAATATTCAACAAGTAGTTTGGAACAAATTTCAAAGTATGCTTTTTCCAGACAAAACTTTAACTGTAACTGAATCTGAAATATTTAGTATCATTGTGGAAGTAAAAGAGTCTAATTCATTTGAATTAAATAACATCACAACTAATCTTTTACTTTTTAAATCTGTTTAAATCTGTTAAATTCTTCGTTACTCCAATGACTTACTTAGGAAATTATTTAAAGTATTTCAATGGGAATTTTTCACTCCGCTTTATAAAAAAGGGGACATTTCATTATTTTTAAACTATTACCTATAGCTCTTTTATCAAGCATTTCAAAAATCTTAGAGGAAGTCGTTCATAAAAAAAATTTGTTTTCACTTTTAAAATAGTTAATTGAAATCGCAACATGGATTTCTTAAAGGTATTTCTACAGAATCAGCTCTTACGAATTTTTTTAACGCTGTCTATAATAATTTTGGAGCAAAGTAAAACGTGCATTGCTATTTTCATGGACCCTAGTGAAGGCTTTAACTTAATAAATCATAATTTGCTAATTCTAAACCTTGAGCGATAAGGGCTGAGGGAAAAATAACAGATTGGTTAATTTCATACCTTTTTGATAGGAAACAGCTTGTTGAAATAAATGGCACCAAATCACATTATCTAAATGTTGCAATAGGGTTTCTCAAGGTGTAGTTTACTTTTTGTTTTATATATTAGCGACACCTGAATACTTCTAAGAAACCGTATCTAAAACCGTATTTATTAATTTTACATCGACATCATTGTTATTAAGAAATAAGCCAACTGTAATGACTTATTATTTTATTATCATTCCAAATTTGTAACTGGGATCATGTTATGGAAAAAATTTTATCGCGTCAATAGAATATTTAAAATTCAAAAGAAAGCAGTTAGGAATATGACAGGTAAACCTAAGCACAGCTCATGTAGGAATATCCTTAGAAAATTAAAAATTCTAAATTAAGCACGTATTTATATTTTGGAAATTGTATGTTATACAAGACTGCATGTAAATACAACAAACTACTACAACTATAATACATGTAATATTCAATTGGTATTTTACATTTTTCTGCTTTTTTTAAATTAGTGCTATTTAATATTTTCTACGAGTATCTAATTATTTTGTAAATTTAAGTTTAATGCCGCTTTTAGCTACATCAAGTAATTCTCTTACTTACTATCATTAATAAGATAATTTGTTTGTAAACCACATAGCTTGCTAATTTCAAACGCAAACAAACTCGATAAAAGTTCAGTAAAGCTTACACGGAAAATGAGATTTTAAAATAAACACTCTGTGCAGTTGAGCCATGGAGGTGGTCGATGGCACGTGCAATGCGGGCACGTAATGCTCTCTGCACACATGGACGCGGTTGACTTACACAGTTCAGTTCGATCCCGCAGGTAATTTAGTCGACCATCATTAGACCGTCTATTAATTACCAGTGCACACGTGCCCTAACTTCACAGCATTCCTCCTTGTCCCGACACTTTGGGAACAATATTGCACTGTAATTAAATATTAGATTAATGGCATGTAAACTCAGTTTTTCGCGAGTCTTTAGTGCAGTTTTGGAATTTGAACTTACTTGATGATTAAATATTCCTAAAGTTGCCGGCGTCATCGAGTATTCTGAAAGTGGTGATAAAAGTAACCAGTTCTCGTTTGATTGATTAATATGGGACATTATCACTTTCGACAGTAAACCAAATTTCATTATTTCTTATTTGCGGCGTGGCCTTATAAGTGTCAAGTTCATTGATTCGAAATATTTTTAACGAAGTGTCGTCGGAAACATCGTTGAAACACTTCGTTATTAGATTGGCAATTTGGCATAATATAAAAAGGGGATTTGTGCGCATTCTTGAGATCTGCGACCCCAATTTGATTAGTTATGAAATCAGCGCTAGGCTATGTTCGTCTCGAGAATATTAAACTGTCATCGACGAAAAAAGAGGAAAACTCCGACTAACTTTACTAGCTTTTAATTTAGGGAAGGAATTTTAAATTTAAAATTTATCCACTCATCCTGAATTACAGGCTCCGCAAAAGGATATTAGTTTGCAATTTTTTTCTTGTTATTAAATTATCAGATTTGGAACTGTAACAGCTGTACCGTTTCTTTTAATTTTTGTGGATTTGCATATTCCTTTAATTTTAAATTAAATTTTCATTTCAATCTCCTTTTTTAATGTAAGCAATGCTACTAGTAATTTATCGTGGGCTTATATTTAATATATTCATTTTTCACACTCAGTAGCAACTTTACGCATGAAGAGAAATGTGTTTTTGTAATCCACAAAAGTGGGTAAAACAATTTGACTGAAATTTAACGGATATTTTCACTAAATTCCTCACTTTACTAAACGTTTTTTTTTAAGAATGTCGTCAAAAAAGAATAGATGTTATACACTTATATATCCGTGATTTTGTTGGTTAAGGAGGAAAGGGTATTGGGTAAAGTGTCATTCCAAACATTTACAAATTAAGAGCGAAAATAATAAATAATAACACCGGTCAACAAAAACAAAAAATGTTCTGTCCTAGAGATCAAACTGAACTTTTCTCATGTATTTTGATGTACTGAAACCGAATTTGGCAAAAAAATTTTTGACGCGTTAATTTTTCTCTACTATAATCCTCGATAATCCCCTAAAGGGGAATATTTTTGGAATAAATGTTTGTAATAATTTTGTATAAGCGGTTTTGGATCACTGATTACGAATCTAAAGTCAAAAATGGATTTTGACATAATGACAGCTGTCAACAAGCAGAAATCAAAAGTCGATATTTTTTGTTTTTTGAGCTGATAATCACGAATCGGAAGTCAAAAATGAGTTGCTGTTCTCGCTGCTGTCTACATGCTACCATATTTCTTAAAATATCAAAGTTAAAATGCATGCTATTAAGTTCGTAGGCCTATGAGCATTGATAGAATGATCGGTGGAGTCCAATACTTCTTTACTCTAAACGGTAAAATGAAGTCTAAGATAGACTTGAAAAATCATTACCAGCAATCAAGTTGCTCTGTTATTTGTATACTTACAGCAACTGTGATTTTATTTATTTTGAATTTTTTTTTTAATATATTCTGACACGATTCTATGACCTGTCCCTACTATAGCAGCAACGTCTTCTTCAGAATCTGTGAATCCACATCAATGATTTCTCTTTAATTTTAAAGCAGGAAAATCAACAGATGAAACAATGTTACTTTTTCTAGACTAACTGCAGTAAATTACGTAATTTCTAAGTAATTGATTTAGTGACATTCTACATTCTGTTTTATCAAGTCATTTTGTGTTATCCGTAGTAATACCACAAGAGATTGAATTTTCGCGATAAGTCTGTCGATTTATTTCTAACGAAACTGAGTTGCTTGGAAGCACCACGAGTCCGTAGGACGAGTGGTGTTTTCAAGCAACTCAGTTGAGTTTAGAAATGAAAGACAGACTTATAAGATAAATTCAATCACGAGTGGTATTTCACGAACAAATATTTTGGTTGATAACTTCACTTGAAGTAGCACCGAAGCGACTCATTTAGACGTCTATCTCTATAACTAATTTTTATTAAACTGTCAAACTTTGCTTTGCCATCCGTATCCATGGTTACGGCCATCCGTATCCATGGTTACGTCGTTGAAAACACCACGCTGATAAACCAATTAGAATTGAAAGACAGTCCGTGTTTTCGCTGTAATACAAGCTGTCTTTGGTGAGTGAAATAGTCAAGCATATGTGGTTCACATAAGGTATCTTTTATCTCTTGGGTTTCAATTGACTCTATGATGGTGGACTCCTTGTCGTGGTCTCAGAGCTTGAGCTCGCATTTCGAATCTATCGCAAATTCATGTTATTGAAACTTAAAAACTTAATAATGCTTTAAATATCGACTTTTAACATCTTTTGCTTGTTGACAGCTGTCATTATGTCAAAATTCATTTTTGACTTATGATTCAAAAACTTAAAAATATGCTCCAAATATTGATTTTTACATTTTTCATGAAAATTGAGAGCCTATTGACAGCTGTCATTAAGTCAAAATTCAATGTTGACTTCAGATTCGTGATCAGTGACCAAAAAACCGTTAGAAACATTATACTAAATTAATAAAAACATTTTTTCAAAATATTTCCCAATTATGCGATTATCGAAGGTTATAGGAGGTCGTAGAGAAAAATTGACATATCAAAAAAATTTTTTGCCAAATTCGGTTTCAGCGCATGGAAAAGTTGGCTTTCATCTCTAGGACAGAACATTTTTTGTTTTTGCAGGCCTGAACTAATTAATAATAATAATAATAACAACACAGGCACACAGAAAAAAATCATAGCCAATATATTTTTATTCAACCTCCCTTGATATCGACGTTCTATTTTTCTGATATCTTGATGAAATCGTTCTCCTTGTCACTATTATAGTGCCCACGATTTTCTGAGATATAATCGAGATGAGAATTCATGAAATTCAATTTTTCAGTTTTCAACCATTTCAAAGACTATCTTCTTTTAATTTTGACTTTTGTGATAACCCAAATAATTTTTATTGCTGTTTTGAGACCTGCTTGCTTTTTCAGTATCATTCATTTTGGTAATGAAAATTTTAACCTTTAACCATCATACAAATTGAAAATCAGTCGAATATTCTTTCAATTTTGATTGGTTTTTGTTTGATGCCGAAAGTCACTTTCGAAAGCAAACGACTGCTTTACCGCAAACTAAACAAGTAATTTGGTGCATACATATAAATATTAATAATATACGCAAATATCACTATCACTCATGGTTTACGACTATTTATGGTTGAGCTATTTTTGAAGATTAAGAGAAACTGTGGCGTGATGGATTAATTCAGCGCTCACGTGCCATTACGTTGCTTGTTGAGTTACTTTGTAGTAACTATAGTTTCATAAGGATCTATTTTATCTGTATTTTATGTATCCTATTATTAACAACTTACCTTATTAATGACTTTAGACAATAGTCAATTCTATGGATAGTTCCACTGATGATAATACAATACACCCAGCGGAAGTTAATGCCTCCAGAGTCCAATTCATGATGTTGATTCCAACACCTTCAGATGATGACAGATTAACTAGGTTCCTACCCAGTTGGTCTGTTAATATTACAGAATGGGGTGCAAGCAATTTTGTTGACCTTATCCGATCTAAAGCTCATAAAAAAATCTACTAAAAATGAACCAAACATGGCAATGTTGTGTCTAGAATATTTTTGATCTATGGTTAGGTTTCTTGGCACACACGTAGCTACAATTAACATAGTCGTCTGCATAGAATCTTAGTTTCTTGCAGTGCTACTTAAATCGCAGTAACTCCTGAGTATTGCCAAATAAACCTCAAATTTGGACTGGTTGGAATACTGTGAGACCATATAATCTAAAATCTCTGGATTCAATCCAATATCGAACCATTTGAATTATTATTGACACTTCTTACGAGTTTCTCTTCTTTGGAATATAGTCATATGCTTACATTGTCATTATTTAATGGTTTGATGAAAACTGTTTAAGTTGTCTCACTAATATTAGCAAAATGAGATAAACGACTCTTATCACTGACTTTTAAATTCCTGGGTTCGAGTTATAAGTCAGACAACAATGTTTTTTTTATCGTTAGAGATTACAGAAATATTGAAATATGAGTTCATATTTTGCTCTGTAGCATGAGCTAAAGTACAGTTATTTTTGAAGAATATTCATGAAAGTAACACTCTTGATATGGCAAAAGTAAAATTATGAATCATTTCCTTTAATTTTTGTTTGACTATAATATATTCTACATTCATATAAATAGGTACATTTGGCACTATACAGTTACATAAGTTTTATTGAACTAGTGACATTAAATTTCAGACCCTATATCCGAAACGACGAGTTATAAAAGCTACGGACAGTAATCCAACTCGACAACTAATTCTGTGAATTCCTTTGGGAACGAGCTAACTGGACAAATGGGATTTTGTATGTAACTTCGGAGATTTACATTATAGCAAATCCGATTCTTTTTTCAATAAAGTTGGATTTAAATGGATTTCAATTCTAAATTAAAGAAATTTGCGAATATTAAATGTGACAGGTAGGCTCAGAGTCGTATTAACTGTCGGTAGGGCTCAGTTTGAGGGCTTATATGCTCCGTTCCATTATTATCCCGTTTGTCAATGGCGAAACAAAATAAGCCTGTAAAAATTGCATCCTATATCGCTAATTTCTCATTTTATTGTATTATATTTTTAATATGTGTTACTCCTACATTAGTTTCTCGTCACCATATAATTCCTGATCGTATCCTTAATTTAAATTTCCACATTTTCTGAAACAAAGCTTTACAAATGAATAGTTAACCACAATTTTACTGATGAAGTCCCGTTATTTTATTTTCTTCAAAACCACTGCAAAGTTTACAAGTAAATTATGTAGAACAGACTTTGATGTTGATAAAATTCAACGAGAAATGCAGAACGACCGAATATTTCAATCAAAGGAATTTAATTAAATACCCGGTAATCCGATATTTGCAACTTTTATTAAACTTTTGTTAAATATGAAGCAAAAATATCTTTGTTCCAGTCCTATCGGATGCCGCAAGAATGTTTTGAAAAGTTAAATGCACTTTGTGAAACTTTATCTTCTTATACGCTTATAATGTACAATACATTTTAGTGCGAGATTACTTTATAATTCTTTGTGTACCTAGAAGTACACCATGCCTATATTTAGAAGCAAACATTGCATAAGCGTGCATTGATTTACTGTTTGTAAAATATTATATGCCACTTACTAAAGAGAATATTTAATAATTTATAATTCAATTATTTAAAATATTAATAAATACAACTCACAGCCTTTTTCCTCTAGCTTAATAAATGGAATAACGGTTCTCAAAAGAATTCCAGTACATACCGATAATTATCGATTAGTATCATAAACGCAGTAAGCTAAATAAATTATCATATTAGGCGTGGCAGAATTCAATGAGCACGGAGCAGGTAATGCAACACCCTGATGACATAATTTTGTTAATCACATAAGAAATTACTTATTTAGTGGAATCATTCATTGGCAGACCGACAGACACACAGATAAACAGACCGACATACAAAATTTTCTACATTTAATCCATAAATGTTACGAATTTCACCCCCCCCCCCCGCTCTCCAATGCAATGAAAAATTTAATAGACTGTCAATAACCAAGGATTGGTCTATAAATTGTGTTTTCATCCTGGTGTAATATAGGAAATTTTCATCCTGGTGTAATATAGGAAATTTCCAATAATTTTTCACTGAGTGAATGATTTTATTTTGCTTACTGTGTTTGTGATCACCGTTATGCAGGAGTTTAAAAAAAATATATTGGGCTCATTTTGGACCAAATGAAGATTGTAAATATTAATCACTAATTTTATATAAAATAATAATATCTACAAATAATAACTTTTCTCCCAATAATGGTTTATTTATTTTTTTTAGGCGCAATGAATGAAGTTTTGGTACAAAATAAACCAACTGGATTCAACAAGTTTCTCAGATATATGGTCAAACTTTCTTAAGTTGTAACAATAACGAATGCAGGAGTTTTGAATTCTTTGTAAGCTTAAGCGGTATCTCAGAGTTAATGCATACCAATATAGTATATCACCATAAGAAAAGCTTGACAAGATCAGGGATTCGCAGAACGTTTGCTTAATGCGGGGGTCCAGTGCGTTTTTATACAGGGTTCTTAGTTTTCCATAAAACATTTTTATTAAGTGATTTACCTGGTTTATGAGATTTTAGATTCCTGCTTAGGAATTAACTTTTTCCCATTTGAGGTAATATTCATCACTAAATGATGTGTTCTCGATAGGGGCAATATTTAAATCAGACTTTATATTATTTATTGCAATTTCTATTTCATTAGACTCGAATGAGAGATAAGTTTGGATATTGTCTGTATATTAATAAGCTTTACACGCTTACTAAATTACTAATGATGCTGATGAAGACACATCATAGGAGTGGACCCCAAAGGCTACCCTGCGGAACGCCAGCATTCACAGGTTTAAAATAGTCTATTTTTACATGCAAGTTGCTTCTGAAACTCTCAAATACCCAATCAAATTTAATTTTCAATTAAAAAAAATAGTTTTTACTCCATCCAGGTTGTATAGGTACGCATTTAATTTTAGGACAATTGAAGAATTGAAGAGAGCCTCGTCGTTATGAATATTAATATTAATGATGAAATAACAGAAGAGAAAGTAAGCATTCGATTTCAATGTGCGAATAATACGGTCAACTTCCTTAGTCAAGACTTCTTCTCTGTCGATATTCAAATAAATGTTTTCTATTTTCGCTTTTTGTGGGAATTTAGATTAGGATTAAGATTATTCTCCGTTAGCTGGGTTGCTTGGTTATTGAAAAAATCATTTACGGTCTTTACATCTGTCAGGTCAGTAGTAAGTTGCTGAAAATTGATATGTAAGTGACTCAGAGGCTGCCAAAAGTGACGTGGATTAGTTTTTGAAATATGGATTAAATACAATTTTTTTTAAATAAAAAATTTGTGAAACTGTTTTTTACTTGTCAAATTTCCTAGAAACTAGTTGTAGAATAGCAAAATAAATTGGAAATTTGAAAAGTAAAAGATAATTTTGCAAATTTTGTATTTAAAAAAAAAGTTGTATTTAAACCATATTTCTAAAACTAATCCAAGTCACTTTTGGCAATCTCTGAGTCACTTATACAGTGTGTCCCGAAATTAACTAGAAAGATTTTGCCATCAGTTTCTCAGTTTCCAGTCCAAAAATAGTAAAAAAAGTTCATATACATATGGGTCCAGAAATGGCTCCTAAGGGGGCTAGAGCCTTTTAAAGGCGGCCCTCTGATGCTGTTTTTTGTAAATATTTTTTGTGAGAAAGCAATTAAATTTTCTGCATTTGCTAATTTTTTTATTCCCAATTCAAAAATGTACAATTGATTCTAAAATTTTATTCAGGGACGTAGTACCTAATCAGCTAGAGGAGTTTATAGCCCCAACGTTTTTTCCTGTGGAATTTTTAACTACAGAAAATGAGAATTTTAAGTTTACTACCTAGGAATTGTTTAACCTCGATAGAATGCATGGTTTCGAGTAAAATTGATTTTAAAATTCTGTTCCACGCCATTAGTTGGTTTTTAAATTCATACTTTTTCACATGTTCACATAGTAGACTATTACTGACCGATAATTAGACTATTATTAGGCAGGTAATGAAAATTTCAAATTGAAAAGTTTCCAAAATATTTACAAAAAAACATCAGAGGCTTTCCCTTAAAAAGCTCTATCCCCCTTAGGAGCCATTTCTGGACCCATGCTTATAGGAACTTTTTTTATTATTTTTGGACGTAGTAACTGATGTCAAAATATTTTTAGTTAATTTAGGGACACCCTGTATATCATTGTTCAGCATTAACTTACTACTGATCTGACATATGCAAAAACTGCAAATGATTTTTTCAATAACTAAGCAAACCAGCTAACGGATAATAATCTCATTCCTAATAGTGCGGCAGTTTAGCTTGGATATTTCTACATATTGTGCACTTTTTGATAAAAGCACCAAATTTGGCACAGAGGTAGACCGATGTAATATGAACAATTTTGTGTGGATCCATCGGCCAAGTGCCCCGTGGCGGCCGTTTTCCAAAATGGCTGCCACTGGACACCCGAAAGACAACAGAAGTTAGATAAAAAATTTGCTGCTGAAGGTTTTGTTTTAGTGAATGTTTATTGAATGTTTTGAATGAGAGATAGTTTGTCAGTTATATACAGGGTGGGTCAATAGTGCGAATTTCTTCTGTATCTCCTGTCTCGTTAGAGATAGAGGCATGGTTCAAAATTTTAATTAAATTGTGAGAAAAAGTACATTTTTTTAAATTATTATGAATTAGGTATACCTACATGGGGATCCGTTGAAGTGGTAGATGAAAGAATATATATTTTTTAAATGGAATGACCCAATTTTTTTTCTTACGTTTGAATACCACTATGATGGCCTATTCAGCGGTAAAATATTTTTAAAATTTGTTATATGGTTAATGAAATAAAAAATATATTTGTGGAAAATTGGCGTTTGCAGGTATTATTTTGAAAATTGATTTTGATTTTGAAGAATTATTCATTTTAGGTATGGGATATATCATATCAAAGTTGCAGAGAAATAAAAATTACACAATTTTTTACAAAAATATATAGGGTGTTCCATTTGAAAAAGTTGAGTTTTGGCAGTTTAAATATTTATAAGTTAGCAGTGCGCTTATGAACACCTTGTATGAAAGAAATATTTTCTACAAAAGCTAGTAGTTAATGTATGGCATACACTACTACCATGGCATACAAAAAAAATTACTCTCCAAAAATAAGTCCAAAATCAATTTTCAAAATGATGCAAACGGCAGTTTTCCATAAAAATATTTTTTATTTCATTAACCATCCAACAAATTTTAAAAATATTTTACCGCTGAATAGGCCATCATAGTGGTATAAAATAAATAATAAATAATAATAATAATAACGTAAGACAAAAAACGTAAGAAAAAGAATTGGGTCATTCGATTTAAAAAATATATATTCTTTCATCTACCACTTTAACGGATCGCCCCGTATAATTGATAATAATTTAAAAAAATGCACTATCTCTAACGAGACAGGAGATACAGAAGAAATACGCACTATTGACCCACCCTGTATATAACTTACAAACTATCTCTCATTCAAAACATTCAATAAACATTCACTAAAACCTTCAGCAGCAAATTTTATCTAACTTCTGTTGTCTTTCGGGTGTCCACTGGCAACCATTTTGGAAAATGGCCGCCACGGCCGCCAAGGGGCGGTTGGCCTGTGCCAAATTTGGTGCTTTTATCAAAAAGTGCACAATAGGTTAGCTAATCCGCAGTACTATAATCTAAATTCTCACAAAAAAATTAAAATAAGGAACATTTGTTTGAATATCGGCAGAGTTGACCAAGGAAGTCATTCGTGCATGGAAAAATTTTTAAAACTGTTTTTTACTTGTCAAATTTCCTAGAAACTAGTTGTGGAATGACAAATTAAGGTGAAAATTTGACAAGAAAAAAGCAGTTTTGCAAATTTTTTATTACAAAAAGCTTTTTATAAGAAATGGATTTTCACAAGGTAACCTCATCTTCATCAATCAACTATTTGATATGATTTAAACGGGTGATTGACGAAATTGATCATTTTCTTACATTCAACCCAAAGCTGATCAGTCTTATATGCTTTATATTTAACAAAAAGTTTGTCTTTAATGCATTATAAGTATTAAATTGTCATGAAAAGTAACGATTTCTACTGCCGAAAATCACGCTTTATAACTTCCCAAAATCACTTGCCATCATTTGAGTCATTACAGATGGATTGGACTTGCTCATTGACTTATTGCTACAAACTAATAAAATTATAGTACCACCAATAGGGTCTTTTAAATGAAAACTCACCATGATAAATCGCTTCTAAATTTTTCTGTCAATTCTTGTTTTTAACTTGTGTCATCCAGTTTGGTACACTTATCTTTCTTACGTTCTCCTCTATCTTATCCTTTCAACGCAATGCCTAATCTCTCGCGTTCATGGGTTTTAATTAAGAATCTTCTTTGCTATGCGTTATCGTCGCCATACCTCATGACGATCGATCGGCCCATTTAAATTTAAATTTTCTTACTAGATCTTGCGTTACAAAATTCTAAATTGTGCCTACTTCCCCCATACACCTTCTTCTAAAATGCCGTAGTGCTTTCATCTCAAACTTGGACAATAACAAATCGTCAACTCTGTCAATTTTTGAGACCCAATTCCCCAATATTTTAAATAAGGGACACGGCAACGCTAAGCCTATTTCTTGATTCTAATTGAATCGAAATTTAATTTTGTATATCAATAAACAACCATTACGTAAATGTAACTACAAGACGGAAGCGTTATATGATCGATGATGAGGCACACAAGAGAATCATAACAATATTTCGTCAAGTAAAAATGACTTCGTTTCCGACATGCATTTTATCGATAAAAACACAAAATGTATAAGTTTTAGTCTGCTACAGTTTTTTGTAGATGACCGAACACTGCTCGGCAACAAAGAAAATAATGTGAAAATGGGGAACGAAGAGACAAGAGGCTAAGCGTTCAGAAGATATCACTGTCAAATATGTTGTTTTTTCTAGAGGATTACTAATATAATTTTTGTGTGATCTGTCATCTTACTATCGACAAATGGTCTTGTTTAAAGAGAATTTGTTGGATCATTGCCTGACCTCATGTACGTTCTATCAATCTTTGACGAACGTTCCTCTATTTATTGGACTTTGTCAGATACTGATGGGAAATGTACCCATATAGATACTTTAAGAATTGTCGAGATATGTCAATTTTTATTTTTAAGAGTACAACTTTTGACGTAAATTAAGATCCTGCCGAAGGTGTCGGGTATAAAAGTACAATTAAAAATAATTCAAATGAATGTTTTCATTATTTCTTTTCGACCCAACAAGCAATTGAATTTTCTTTAAGGAAACTTTAGCTTTCGGTAAAATGATATTAATACACATACCTACTAAATATTTGGGTATCATCGATTTAAAGTCTTTAAAATTTCATAAGTTTTTTGTGGTCAAAATGTTCCACTGTATTATTTGCATATGTAAGCATGCTCTTCTATATATTTTCAAAAATAATTTAAATTAAATTAAGCACCAATTTAGAAAACAACCGTTTATTTTTCACTGTTCTTCGCAACGTGCCGTTCTGGATAACACAGATAACAAATTAACTACACAGGGGCAGTCCGAGGCTTATATTACTTTAACTTTCTTATTAGATTTAATTATTACTCATTTAGTAAAAACCGTATGCAAACACAGGTATAATGTGGCCATTAGGTAAACAAGTTAGCTTGTGCAGCACTGGAAATATCCATTTGGAATATTAAACTTGCGCTGTATAACGTAATGTTGTAACATTAAATTTTCATCTATGTTTATACACACCTATAATGCAACACATTTTAAAGGGTCATCATGATTCTAGTACCTTATTCGAATACACATAATATTTTGTATAGAGAGCACTTTTGTTTTAATAAGATCATTCAAGCATCTAATAAAACATGATGTTACTCTCGGGAAATAAAATATAAAATTTTGCAACCAACGTAGTTTAAACTTAATTTGAAATATACCTTAAAGTAATAAAGTTTTGTTTTAAAGTAACGTTTATAGCGCAGCAGATTATTAGTTTTTTTTTATTAATGTGTCTGTCAAGTTCATTTTATGTTCTACAAGTGGATTAAATTTTAAAATATATCAAATAGTTCCTGTCTCGTGAAAATCACTGCTAACGAGTCAAAGAAATTTTGTGGGTAGACACTCTTTTTCATTAAAGTATATTAAAGAATACGGGAGCGTATGAAATAAAAATTTTAATAATCCTAGGTTGATTTTGGGATTTTGATACACCCAATTAGAAGGGCGTATCATAGATTTGGCTAAATTAAAAAAAAATAACGTATACTTGTAATTATGTCCATTTAGAGGGTATACAAGGTGTCTACTTTTTCAATGGGATTGTATGGGTAACCCCTAAACCGTAAGAGATAGACTTTACAGTAGTTTCAAAGATATCCTGAAACGAGTGCAAATCTCCATTTTTAATTATTCCCAATAACACGCAAATGATAAGGTTTAATTCTTTAGCAAAAATTATCTTTCACAGTGTTGAAATTATTCTATGTAAGAATTGAATTTTTAATACATACCTATGTATACGTGTCGATACTGTTTGCGGAATACGTTCAGCATTTGAGGTCAAATCCTGAATATGTGACGCGCTTATCAGTGGTCACCCACCATGAAATTGAGTTGAGAGGACATTTCTCAACAGTCCCAACAACTCTGGGCCTTAATCCTCTGACAAGCTCCTGAATTTGTTAAAAACGTGCTTGTAATTTGGATCGGTTAAAATATAAGTGTGTGAAGGGAAATTTTTAAATTTGTACTTCTTACTCGTATTACAGCCAACTCCGATAATGCAAATATTATCTGTCTATATTTATTTATATAATAATAATATGTTTGTTTTGTACAGTCTAATCCCCAGAAGTATTGCATAATATACTACATAACAGAAAACAAAAAAAGAAAAATCAAAGAATCTGCAATAATTTTACTTAATGAAGATAAATGCGTATCAAATTGTTCGGTAGAATTTTGTTCAAGTTGGTTACCAATGTTGAGAGAAGAACTCAATAAAATTAATATTATTTAGTATATTTTTCAACATTTCTATGGTAAGTATCTATGGAAATGATATAAACAATTTTTATTTTATGACGTGTTATTCTACACGTTACATAAAAATCTAAAGCTTAAACTTTGAAAAAGGAAACGGATATAGTTTCCGAAACGTCAGCGCAGTATTTTTGTATTAATTTAATTCCTGTTAGTTGTCAAAAAACACCCTCTAACTGATCCTCTGACATTACGTCAAAGGCGTAGAGGTTATTTCCCAGTTTTAAACTGGTTAATTTGAATATTTTTTAGATAAATCGAATTTTTTTGGATAGGAATCTCGAGGAATGTGGTAATAAATCCCAAAAAAGAAAAGGAAAGAAATAATTTATGAAATGCCACAAATAACATTTAAACAATATTTATACTACATATTATGTACTGCCAATAGTAGCAGCAATATATCTGGGTTAATAATACATTAAAAAATAAAGGGAAATAATTAGGTGAACTGTTCAGCATTTGCACCCATCTTTGGCATTGGATAATCCACCGCCATTTCATCGCTTTGAAACGATGCAAGTTTTGAAGGGCCATCGAGTTGCAGAATGACAGTTCTACTACAAAAATTTATAGCAAAGAGTGTCACACAATGTTACAGAATAAGGTAGTTACACTTTTATTGGCGCTATTCACGAAGAAGATGTTCCGATTCGGCGAGAAATTACCGAAAATGCTTATGGCATAAAACTCTAAAACCTCCGAGTAGAGAAAGATCCAATTCTATCAAAGTTGCCATTAAGGCTTCTAAGTTCGTACCCATATACCGAACGTAAAGATTCTTCAGTTATTTATAATAGCTAATATCGTAAAATCCACAGAGGGGAAAATGTTTGGGTTTACGGTTATTATACCTATTTGATTATAAGTACTACAGATGTAGATAATATGACAGATATATTTACGGTTTGCTTACTAAAAGTTTGTACTTACTTAAATATGGCAGATATCTGATTATACAATGCAGTGATATCATTACATTTTGTGCCAATTATAGTAATTGACAATTAAATAAATAGTTATGGTAATTGTTTATCTGGTATGGCCTTTGTAAATACCTGTTTGATCATAAACATGATATAAAAAATAATAAATATTAAACGTTCATTGTTATAATTCATCATTGAAGGTAAATTAGGATATTTCCTTTTATAATTATTAACAAAACGCCAGAAAGTGACAAGAACTGATTTTGCAATATTTTCAACATGTTTGCAATAATTTTTATAAGAGTTAGAAGAGTTTTTTCTTTTTATTTAAAATGGATGACTTAGTTCTGGGAACAGTATTTAAAAAAATATCGTCTGGTTTCAAATAAAAACTCTACACACGTTATCAACATTGCCAGTATTACCACTACTATTTAGGTATTCCTAGTCAAAAGTTCCCTTTTTTAAAACTAAGTTCATAATTAGAAAAAGGTATGCGCATGATTTTTGAATTAAATGTAATTTTGTAAATTAACTTATTAAATGGCTATCGCAATTATAAAAAAAGGTAAAATGTAACCCATTATCCAAAAAAAATAACAAAAATTGGTTATTCCAAAAATGACTGTGACGTCATGCAAATGGCTGCTGTGGTGTTGTGACGTCAGAAACTCGCATTTCCATTTCATGTTTGTTAAAATAGCGTTTAATGCAGCATTTTACAATGGAAAACAAGGTTATTATTGATATTAAGCATCCAAGGTACTGTTAAATACCGCAGTGCCAGTCGTCCATAAAAAAAAACGCCAGAAAAAAGATTTGTCTCATTACATACGATCAAGCGCTAAATTACAGAAATAACGAAAATTATGGTTACGTACCATGAGAAGGAGTGAATCTGATATATCAGAAAACACTAAAGGGGTTGTATGTGAGGATCATTTCAACGTAAGTACGATTTTGTACCTTTTTAAATTCATACAATTTTAGGTTATGTATTTTACTTTTTTTTCAATTAGAGGAAGATTTAGAAAACTATATGATGTTTAAATTAACGGGTAGTTACATACATTTAAAAGATCATGTATTTTGATCGTCCAACTGGTAGAAAAAGGCGCCTTCCACTTAAAAGTAGTACAGCAACAAAGAGAACAACATTGGCCAAATTATCTCTCTTGGCTTTTACAAAATCTGTTCCACTCACTTTTCCGTGAAAAATGTTAATATTTAACACCTAAATCGCACATTTAATCTACACGTAAACAGTATGACCTATTGGACAACGGCGAACATAAAAGATTCTCTAAAGTACTGTCAAAAAAAGGAGTGAGTGATTGACGTCACGGTGGGATTCGAATTCCATCGTTTGTTCTCGGCCAGTGGTCGTAAACTTAAAAATAACATGAATTTTAATTAACAAATAAATAAATATAGGGTACATTGTTGATAAAATTTTATTGTTATTCATTTTTTTATAGCATTAACTATATTTTATAACCAATTTTGCTTAAAAATCTCGCATATGCGCATACCCTATTGCGTCTACTTCTATGGTTGCCTGAATTTTTAACAACATCAAAGAATGTAATAATTGCAAGATGATCGTTGACCTCCTCAAGAAGATCATCGATGTTTTTTTCAACTTTACTAATTTTATTAGACAAAACTAGATCGAACAGTCTTCTATTTGTATTTTTTTAATCATATAAGGAAGAAACTTAATTTTCCATACTTCGCACTTTAGTAGGTTTCCATTTTGTTAAAACTGCACCATTTATAAAGACAAACATGTATCTTTAATAGTGAATTATATAACAATAGTTATCAATACAAATCAAAATTATTTGAAGATCAAATGGGCTTCATTATATAACGATAATTAAGCTTCTGTAGGCAAGTTAACAACAAACAAATATTTCCTAGATCTTTTAAAATTAAGAAACTCTGTGGATATATCTTCAATCTAGGAACTTAGTATATTTGTTAGAGTCATTTTCAATTATTACTGTTTCGTTGTCCAATGGTCAATGATTGATGGTGAAAACTTCAAATGTGATCTTCACCCCCGGTTTACGCCATTGCGTCCTACTTTAACATTTAGTACTTTCTTTCTTCACTATCGTTGTCATTCACAAAAAAAGTTTAAGAGATACCTTAGTAACAATTATGCGAATTCGCAATGACTGCAATAAAATTTCGTGTTCTCTCCAAGTTTAAAATTTTCCCCAACTAATTTAATACTCAATGCCCTATGCTTATTCTAAATTAACCACTTCATTAATACCAGTTCTTTGATCTATATAATTTAATCGTAATCAATGATAGTAAGGACGACGGAAAACTCCCTCATTACTTTCTTTCTGAGCAATAACTCAAGCATTTTGCTTGATAAAGCATAAAATTTTTTTCTCAAACAACAAAAGCTCAAAGCATAAAGGTCAACCATTGAGCGATTCCAGCACTAGTGGCGGTAAAATGTGGAAATAAGTGCTGCATACCCGCTCATTGGCGTGCGTAGTCGCCCTTTCACTGAGACCAACAGAGTTCCATACCAAATATGAAAAGTGTATTATACTATGTATTTTCATTAATTATAGACTATGTAGAAAATATACATGGAATATATTTTACTGATTTCGCAGATCCATAATAGATGGCAGTTTGATATGAAGGGGAAGGTAGGAAAATAAAATTTAAAAGAATTCAGACATAAAGAGGCTCTACTGAATCCTAGCACATTTTATTTTCCCTTCCTTCTTCTTTTATATTTGATTTTACGTCGATTATTTCTATAGAATGTTGTAGATGACAAATTACATTAAAATGTCTCATATTCAAATTATGGGTTCTTTTTGTAAATTTCATATGGAATTGTCTAGCTTTCAGATAAATAATTTAAAACACATGTTATTGAAATATCAGTTAAATATCTACTCCTATAACTAGTATAAGGGTAAGTTTTGTTTTTCATATAATTTTCACATCATTTTTTGGCAACTTTAATTTTTTATTGTATTTTGTTTTAGAGCAACCTGTATATTTTCTTTAATTCATCTAGAGGATGCTTTTTTGCATACATCGTTAAAAAATAGCGGCATGTTGAAAAGGAAAGGTTTCGAGATATGTGACCTCAATATTTGACCAAAACTGTAAAAAAAAATCAACAAAAAGTTATTTTGTTGAAGTGTCGTTGTAAAAGTATATTTTTCCTGTTTTTAGAACGAGACCCTAGTAACGAACTATCAGCATTATCACCCAATATAGGTCAAACACCAGTATAATTTTTTTTCACATATATCATACTTAAAAGGAATTGCAATTAAAAAACGCTGTTCAACACGGCATCATTCATTATTTTTAATTTATACCACTTGTTTCTGTAAGTGTTTACAATGTGTGCGTTTCTATATACAAACATTTAATTTAGTTCAAAATTTACAGGTTAAGAATGTACAAGACATTTGTAAGTGCCTTTCTAACCTGAAATATTTCTTTAAGTTGTTATGGATTTTCATAAGATGATTAAATTGTACAAGTGTTTTTATAAAATAACCCGTTCTATATGGACTCACGGCATTGTAGAACATTCTGTATGGTACACCAGGAATATAATTCAAAATTATTTAAATTTACACAGTTCCCAAATTACAGGGTGAAGGTAGATTTAATTCAAATTAACCTTAATTTATGTGACAGTTTAATTTAAGTGAGGATTTACTTGATGTACTTTCGGATATTGTAAATTCCTCCCAAAGGTCTCTTTAATATCAAGTTTTAATTACCTAAAGCAGTAATTTTTAAATAATCCTATCTTCTTATCTGTGAACATTGTTATTTAACTAACCCTGGTTTAAGTATTTGTCTTAAGTATTATTTGTTTACAATTTGACATATTAATATACTCTTGTGTTAATTAAAATTTTATTTCAATTACAAAATTTCTAGTTGATAAAGACCTAAAATTCATTGTCATTTACAAATTTTATTGATATATTCTTAAGTGCTAGTTAGTAAATAATATCTTTTTTGACATTTTATACCTCGCAGGAAGCTATAAATTTTGCAAACAAAATATAGCATACTTTTGGAAAACTAATGCAACTGGTATTTAGGTGATATACTCTACAATGACTTCTAATCGATTTCACTTTCTCCTACGTTACCTTAAATCTGATAATAGAGATCAACGGCGAGAAAATGAAAAACTAGCTGCAATAAGACAAATGTTCGCGATATTTGTAGCCAATTACAACAAATCAATACATAGTTGAAACTCAACCTCAAGGCCCTTTACAAGTTGTCAAGCGAATTGTGGAAGTTTCAAAGGAACGAACAGAAATATAATTGTAGTAACTAGTTTTCTGGTATTCCTCCAGCACTAGATCTGAAGAACGATTACAAATTCAGTAGACTCAAGAAAAATAAGAGAGAAATTCCATGTAAACTTCTGATGGTAATGGATAGAAAAACAGCCAGTTTGTATTTCACAAAGAATGTGTTTAGGGTCATTTGCTCCAAAGAAAAAGAATAATGTAGGTACTTGTTTTATAAACTATGCATCACGATGAAGATATTGATCAAGAAACAGGAAACTGTAATAATAGTGAACTACAATAACACACATTTTGGAGCTGATGTGGTTGACCAAATGTGTATTGGTTATATGACATCTAATGGCCGCTTACTATAAAAGTCGAAATTGAACAAAACTAAAAAACACGTGTTTGGAAGGTTGGCAGGATGCACCACTGAAAACTCCCCAGACTTGTAATTTTCTTATTTTTTAAACGACGACCATGTTGAGCACATCAAATTGTAGATATTTTTAAGGCCTTTAAATATGCGTACAGAGTGAATTATTTTTTTTTTTTTTAAGAATTCTTACAAAAGGAAACTTAATTGCCTTGTATATTTTTTTGCCTCACTCTATAACATGAATTGTGTTAATGTTTTCTTATAAAAGTTTTAACCAACCTCAATTTATGTTATTACATCATGTTCGATTTTCTTTTGAGAAAAGACAAAAAACACTTTTCGATTCCAAATTGAATCTTTTAAAATAAATTTGAAAAGATGGTAAATAATAATTTTTTGCATTGTTTATAAAATACATATCATAAACAATATTTAAAATAACAAAACAGCAACAAAAAACAAAAGGAAAAAATATCTTTAAAAACAAGTTTTACTAAAATATACTAAATAGAAAATTGCATAATTTTCGGGGGATAAAACCAAAAAAAATTTCGATATTTATATTTTTAAGTAGAAAATTATTTTAGATAACTACGTTGTAAAATTTTTAAAGGTTTATTACATAACACAGAAAATTAGTTTTCATTATCTTCTTATAAATCTAGGAACTAGGCCTCAACAATTTGAACTCGATTACCATACTATCTTTTCATTTTCAGACA
Organism: Rhagium mordax; assembly: GCA_963680705.1. Taxonomy (NCBI): domain Eukaryota; kingdom Metazoa; phylum Arthropoda; class Insecta; order Coleoptera; family Cerambycidae; genus Rhagium; species Rhagium mordax. The sequence continues at coordinate 67,640,843 of OY796659.1, read as the reverse complement.
ACCTGAAATTAAAAGATGTAGACGGTGTATAACATAATAGCCCTATTGTTTTTTAACTTGGATCTTGGGATAATTGTAGTACCTACCTAAAAATTTCAAGATAGAAAAGAATACAATTAGTAGTATGGGTGAAATTAAGAATAAACAAAACACGTTAATGCACTAATTCGTATCCCTTAAATAAAAGATACAAAGCGGTAGCTATCTAGCGCATAAAATTGCTTAAAAAGTTAATTTTTGTCTAATTCGTTAAGTTAGATTTTTAAATTTTAAATTAAAATATTTACCAATAGTTTAGGTTTCGATAGAATAACGAACGAAGCAATATGAAATATGGAAATAAAATTATTAAAAAAACCTTTGAACAAAGAGAAATTGAGTTGTATATCTACGATGAAAACTTTCCACGATCGCACATAAAATTTATTTAAAACAATCCGTGTAATCATTCCAATATAGTTAGTTCCGGTATAAAAAATAAACTGTGGAAGCTTTTTAATTAAAAATACAAATCTGAAGTGCTTTTCAACTAGAAACCTGCAGCGAAAAAGGGGAGAAACTGGCCGTGCTCAAAAGCTCTGGCTTGTTTTGTGTAACGTACTGAGTCTGAATAATTACTTGCTATATACACATGGAAAAAGAGGAAGTCCCAATCACTGTAATTGGGAGAGGGGAAAACAGTGGCATCTCATCAGAGTGGCAAGAGAGTAAAAAGTTAAAAAGTGACCGTTTGCGGTGCAGATTACTTTGTAAAAAAGTGTGTTTTTGGTCTATTATAGATAAAGCAAATTTCGCAAAATTATCCAAAGGGTGTTCGGTTTCTTTCGACAAACTCTATAAGGGAACGATATTTAATAAAATATGTTTAGTTCATTCAAGTTATAATAAAATTTGTGTATCCTTTGATTTTTTTTTTTATTATCCAATAGTATCTACTAGCAACTTAGGATGAGTTAGTATTAACTATTTCAATAAATAATTTCGACGAAATATCTCACAATATTATTCAGTATACCGACAGATCGACATACATTTTTTTAATCATCAGCTTTTTTAAATTATCGAATTCCATTAAAATATGGACAATTTCTTCGCAACAAAAGTGTTTCCTTTTTGCAATTTTTGTATACTGTGCGTTCTAGTAGAAATGCATGACTTTTATAAAATAGTTACTATTCGTTCAATAGAAAAAGTAGACTTATCTTTTTAAATTTTAATTTGCCATATTAGGTATCATTATAATCTATTTTGTTAGTGTTTACCATTTTCAGTTTTTTCGGTGTTTTTCGAGTGTTTCGTAATAAAATAGGTTACACAAAACAAGAAAAATATGACATCTTTTCAATATATGTGATGGTTCGCAATTATCTAAATATTAATTATCCTGTATGGATAAGAGAAAACGGCGTAATTAGTTGGCCTCCTGCTAACAGCCCTGACTTAACGCCTATGGATACATTTCTATGGGGTTATCTAAAAAATAAAGTTTATTCCACAAGATCCTATAATATTCTTCAAAATGAAAGTATAGAAGAAATTAATATCCTTAATAGAGAAAAAGAAAAGATCATTCTAAGTGTCATTAAAAATTAACAAAAAAGATGCAGATTATGCATAAGCATATCGGCGGCCATATCGAAGAATTTCTGTAATAGATATATTTTTTATTTTTGTTGACTGTTGATTATTTTTTAATAAAAAAAATTGTTATTAATAACCTCATTTTTATTTTATACTTAAATATCTCGGAAAGTATTGAAAATAAAATAACTAAACTATACAGTGTGTCCCAGATTGGGGCCCGATGCATTGCTATCTCGCTTATTAATGGAGATGGGACGATGGTTAAATGGGGAAAGTTTTGCAGATTTTAATGGCCATTTTGAATCCGTTTTCAAATTTTATGTAGCACCCATAGTTTTTGAGTAATTTTCAAAAAACTGAAAATTTGCTTTTTTTTGTTTCCTCCATAACTTTTTAAGCATTATTTATGCAGGTTGGAAACTTGCACATTATTAGAACACTTTTTAATAATACATCTAATAGTGATAGCAAAATTTTTCTGCCGTCACTTGTTTTCGAGACTGACACATTAACTTTTGTTTTTCTTATGGGCGCCATATTGGATTTTTATTTCATTAAATAGCATTTTTTATGCGCTTTTCAACGATGTATCACAATCTGAAAAAATTCTATACTGAGGTAGTAACGTAATAGAAAAACAGGTTTTTTAATGGTAGGCTATGAACAAAATTGGCAATTGTTCATAATATCTGTTTTCTCCTCATTAGAAAACCTTAACGCCATATTCTTATTTAAAATTATTAATATCTACTCTTAAATAAACTAGTGAACCCAAAAAAATAATAAAAAGGAACTCTTATTGTGTTGTTACTTTGTTTATTATTGTTGAGTTTCATTGTGAGTTCCTTTTTGTTATTTTTTTGGGTTCACTAGTTTATTTAAGAGTAGGTATTAATAATTTAAAATAAGAATATGGCGTTGTTTTTCTGAATCCGAATTCTGACGCCATTACTAAGATGCTATAACTTTTGTACCTACGAAAATTTTCGAATTATCAAAAATACACGAGATAAGGGAGGGGTCAAAATATAACCAATAACCCTGTACAAATTACTTATTTAATTTAATAATAATCAACGCCTTTGAGCACTTTTGAGAATACACACAATTTCGGGAAAAATTTGATTTAAACAGAGTTTTTGTCCAAACTGTATAATATTTAAAAAGATTATATATACTTTTTGATAATCTCGGAAAACATAAATATCGTTATTGCCTTTGAATATGTTTTACAAACTTGTTAATTTAAAAATTAACATAATTTTTATGTAGGTATTATATATACAGAGTGTGGCACAAAGACATTCTAATAGCCATTTCTAGAGAACTACTCATACTGGAATTCTGAAAATTTGCATACAAAGGCTACTCACAATGTTCTATCGATTAAAATATTATACTTATATAATATTATCGTTGAGAAGGGACCTCCCCGGTTCCACCGGAAGTTGACATCAACTCGCTTATTTCAAATGGAATGTGTAATTTTTTATTCCATTTTTGGATTCTACATCAAAATTTAGTGTGTCTTATAAACATACCAACATAACAACAATCTTAGTATTTTTCGAGATATTTTGACTTTTTCAAAAACTTTGGGAAAAACATACTCAAACTTAACCGGTTCTATCTCCTTTAGTTCTTTACTCTTCTAAAATTTGAGCATTCTAGATTAAGAATTAAAGGAGATAGAACCGATTAAATTCAAGCATGTTTTTCCCAAAATTTTTTAAAAAGTCGAAATATTTTAAAGCTATTTAGTTTAAGGATAGGGTATGATTATAAATAAGACTTGCACTAAATTTCGATGTAGAATCCAAAAATGAAATAAAATATAGTATATTCCATTTGAAATAAACGAGTTAATAATAATAATAATAATAATATTTATTTTTACAAAAGTAAATACAGTCAAAGGATGGATAATACACAATACACATATTGTAAAACATGATAAATTAAGTAAGATAAACGATTACATACTGTTATATAAGTCCAGGATGCTTCGAACACGACAGGGATTGGGACGAATATACGAGTGGCCGACAACTCGCCTCAGTTCGAAATTTGTACATTAGGAGAAGGGCAGGCAGTGCGCTGTGGCCACTCACTGCTCGTTTAGCAGTCAGCACTGTTGTTAGTATCTTAAAGGCTTAAACACAATGAAAAAAATAAGAGATAAGAAAATGGAATAAGAAATAAGATAAATAATTATTCTAAGTTAATACACAATACTCTGGGCGATAATATATTAGTTCTTATTCGATTTAAAATTCAACTGTTCAAATTGTTCCTTGCTTTTCGGATATCATTATTTGTTAATTCTATTCCATATTCTTTATTTCTTATCCCTTATTTTTTTCATTGTGTTTAAGCCTTAGCCGTGTTGGGATGTAGAACTCATGTCTGAAAGAAATTTGATTTACGTTTCGAAATTTTTCATCCTAGATAGGATTAATTATTGTAATTTTAAAAAAATCTCAAAACACATTTAAATATTTCCATTGTTTGTTTTTTCACAACAAAAATTGTTTGTCTTTTCGCAACAAAAATGTAATTCTACAACATAAAATTAAAATTAATTGTCGCTACACCTCGAGTGTTGGCAGGTGTAATGTGTAATAAAAATTATTATAAAAGAATCCAAACAGTAGACGCGAGAGCCATCGGCTACAGCGCGGAGATCCACGATTCCCACCATTGTGTCCGCTTGCCTACAACGGGCATAAATAAATCGCTCAAACTAATACCCATGTTCGAACCTCCTCGGTCTTTACTGTATACATACATATATAAAACAGAAATAAAATAATTGTAAATAAATAATTACCTATATGGAAGAACAGTTGATGCAAAGTTCGTAGAACCGGAAGTTCCATCTCAACGAGTATATTTTTAACCGGTAGAACATTGTGAGCAACTCCTACATAAAATTTCAGAATTCCAGTGTGCATAGTTCTCTAGAAACGGCTAATAGGTCTTCGTGACATATCCTGGATGCTGCTGTGGGCAGTTATTTAATGGCGAATTCGCCGGTGTTATAGCCAAGCTAGAAACTAAACAAAAAAATTACACCGCTATTAGTTTATGTTCATTCTTCGTTTTTTTATGTTTGGCTTAAAGAAAAGTTTGATATATATTACGGGTTGTAGTCTCATATTAAATTTATAAAACAACAACGATGAAACAAAGAATGGTGTACGTTTTCAAAAATCGTCATTATTTGACTCTACAAATATATTTGGTAACTATCCTATCTATTTCTCATGTGAATTTGTCAAAAAACTCAAAAAAACCCCCTTAAGATCTTTGAAAAAGTACAAAAAAATTATTTTGTTATAAGCGAATTATAACACTTTTTTCTCACCTGCATCCCTTCAATAATATAATGAACAAGGGCAACAAACCTAAGATTTTGTATTAATAGTCGTTATTTTCATTATCAAAATTTTTCTATTTAATTTTTTTTACTAGGAAAACATCCTCGTAATATTTAAAGCAATGCATAATATATTCTTAGGCTATATACATATAACATAAGCAAAATCATTCATTGATTAAAAAAAATAATTCAACATTTATATCCAACTGGAAAATAAACACATCAATGATATTATTCATTTATTTGACATTATTATTGTCAGTTTCACACAACAGATTCCCCAACGTTGAGGTTATAAAAAAAAAACTAATTTCATCTCGTAATAATACGGATAAAACATAATATTGAATGACGATTATATCACGATGTTTCCATAGACAGAAAATTACTTGTGTTGTAACAATGGCAATTTTATTTTCAATATATTTCCAGAGAGCCATTCTTATATTATTTGCCAAGCAATATAACGGATACAAAGGAGAGAATATCGTTATTGACTCACGTTGCGATTATTTGATCAAATGAGTGTGATTCCTCGATATGCTGGAAGGGTTGTGAGGGCAAAGGGAGCATTATATAAGCCACTAGCGTCCTCAGACAGAAGATAGGGGTGTCATATTTTATGCAATAACCAAAGTTTATTGGAACTTGTTTTTCTCTAATGCAATAAGTTTAATAAGTGAATGAAATGAAATGAATCTAGTCCTCCTGACAAATCGAATAAATTGCGTAAACAATTGGTTTTAAAAATATTTTATAATTTTTTTCGTCTTGGGCTAATATTTCACGCTGGTACAGGTCGGTCAACAAATATATTTTATCATAATCGTACTAGTTTACTAATTTGAAGCTTATGCGGGTGCAGCGAAACCAAAACATGATCGTGATATATTTTAAGACATTTCATAAAGATTTAGCGTATATCCATCCAGGATCAACAGCTCCTTTACCCACAGACCTTCGAGACGAAAAAAAAAATTTTAGTTTATTTAATAATATTTGTCACCTTTTTTGACGATACATAAAATTGCAATCTTTAACAATTTGAGTCCACAAACGATTACTTTAGTCTCGTTACGCCTCTGTTATTGCGAAATCTAGACGACGGCCGCTTAGATTGGTCTCAGATGAGAAAAGGCAAACACTGGACATATAGAGTTAATATTATAACATTTGTTGGGCAAACGGACTGTTTGGTCTCTGATTAAATTGAGTTTGATTATTGCATGATCACGAATCCAGAAGGCTTTGTTAATACTACGTCATTTGGTAACCGTGCGTACCGTAAAATTTTGATGAGGTCTTTTCATTTGAAAATGAGTGCGTGTACGATGGAAATAAACACAGTGAAATATAAATGGGAGCCTGATATTTAATTTTCGCTCGTTGGGATATTGGCGGACGGTATGGGGGCGTAATTCTAAACAATGAGTAAAAATAATGATTTGCAAAGAAGGATAATTGGATTTTGGTGAATTATTTTTTGCAGTTATTGAAGCAAAATATCAAGTCTGACTTGAAAATAAAAATTAATTAGTCCTAGAGGCAGCTATTTGTGGTGTTCCATTTTTTATGTCACAAGTATAATAACATTAACTATATCTATATATTTTACTTCGAAATGTAAAAACAGGTTGTTACTAATAATTGAATATCGTTGTAAAATAATTTTTATCTTAAATTAAACTAAATGTACGCGCGTCTCATCCAATTATTCCGGCTTGATACAAAATAATAAATAATGAATATTCCCCTGCTACCCAGCAATATTAGGTCAAAGTGGAATTTCTGCTTTAAAATGCCATGTATAATCCATCGAATTGAAATGTAATAAAACTGGAAACGGAAAGTAAACCAAAAATTCCCCTGGAGTTTTGCTCTTGTTTATTTGAGTCGGAAAAAAATACATAAAAAAGCAACCATCTGCGGCACATTAAACTACCAAATTTAAATGTTTATTTTTTCCTTGTTATTTTTATTTTTTCAGCGAGTTCAAACGTATTTTCATTCGTAATGAATATAAACACAAAAATTTGCATAACGAGGTACCACCGTTTCTAAAGCAAATTTGTGAATAAACATTTTTATTTGGACTGATATTAATTAAATTTAGTACTGTCTTTACTATATTATACCACTAAGAAAAATTCTCTATGCATATCAACATACACTCTTTTGTAAGTTTTGAGCAACTCCATTCATTCTATTATTTAATATAAAAATCAGTTATCTATAAATTATTTGCATCCCACATATCAGGGGTATGATTCAAGACATTTTAAATAAAATTAATAATAAAAATGAAAGTATTTATCTGATTATCAGATTTACAAAAATTTTAAACAAATCACCCTTCACCCTTTTTGCTCTCAGACACTTAAGACAGCTAATATCCTAAAAGTTGTAAATGTTTCTTCACACAAAAATTTTTTAAGTAAATATTAGTCAAACCATCCCATTCAATAATTTTTTAAAAAGTGTATTTAAGTTCTTAGTATGAATATGAAGAGAGTTCATAGTATGAATTTCAAATGAGAATCGATAGTTAAACCTAAATAATCAATATATTTATTTGAACAAATTTCAAATTTAGCGCTGTTGGAATTTACTAGCAATTTGGAAAATTCTGGAAGATTTGCTAAATAACTAGTGAAAAGAAGAAAATAGGTTTTCTGTATATTTATAGTAAGCAATTTATTCTAAAGGAATCTACCACATAACGTTTTTTTATCCGCTTAAACAATCATCAATTATATTTCTACGTTTTCCATCAACTTGTAGAAATTTCTTCTAAACACAATATTATGGAGAATATTAAGATGATCTTTATGGCTTATGGTGTTAAATACTTTAGCTAGATTAACAAATATGTTAAACGCCGGTGAATGTTTCATCTCTATTATTCATTTTTTATGTTAATAATGGAATGGTTTCTTGCGTCAATCTAGCTTCCATAAATTCAAAATGTTCATCCGACAGTAGCATTTTCCTAAGCAACTTATTTTCCTAATTTTTAATACCTGTTGAAACACTTTTGACAGAGTTAAGGAAAGACAAATAATTGGTCTAAATATATCTCTCATAAGTAATAATTTATCTCCAGATTTATATAGATTAAGGAATCAAGGAATTTAGTTAGACCAGGTTGGACGTTTTGGGAAGGTCCGAGGGAGTTTAGTGGTAGAGGGAGAAAAAATATAAAGTTGATGCAGACCGCTCTTCGCCGGTCGTATAGTAGTCATTATTTTGTAGAAATAATTGGATCAGGTTTAGAAATCCCGGGGAAGGCTAAAATTCCGGCAGTCGGAAAAACTAAAAAAAAAAACATTTTGGTGGGAAAAGTTTGTTGAGTAGAAATGGTGAAAAAACGCAAAAAGAGGTTTTTCCTCCGTTACCGTTAAATTTTTTTCGGGTCTTTCGCAGCGATATACGTCAATATTTGACAGGACTGGGGCATTTCCCTATCCAGCAATTAACTGCGGTATTCAGGAAGGCGGAACTCTCGGTATAAGGATCTAGAATAGTGCTCTGGAATGTCCTCTACTCGTCTCGATCGGGAACCAGAAGAAAATCGTTTCATAAATGGACAGTCAAATTTGCAAGAGATTGTAAAAATTTGCAATTTCTTGTTAGTGGCGTAATGCCGGTATTGGAAGGGAGAGTCGAATCAGAAATCGGAAAATAGTCTGGTGATCCTGCAAATGTTTCGAATTGGAATCTGTAGCCATTCCGTTCTGGAAGCAAAAAGAACTTAATTCTTGGCATTTCGATCTGGAATGGAGTTTATACGTTTTTAAGTAGAATGGTGAAGGTGGAATATATGATGTTTGATGCTGTGATTGTCATATGCGATTCGAACTTAAAAAAAAATCGCAGCTCGGTCACGTATGGTAAAATGTTTAGTGATCTGTAAGAAAAATTTGCTCTTACTCTCATGAAAGTTTGGTTAACAAATTCGTTCGATTAAAGAAATAACTTCCTGAAAAGAGCGATTTTGCGAGAAATCGGCCATATAAGGATAGACCGAATAAAAAGAGTTCTTCATTTTTCCTTCCTTTTGCAAGCCATCAAGGTCTGGTATTTCTATAGAAAAGCTGTGGAACGTTTTGAAGGTGTGCATGTCGCGGGACACAGACAAAAATGCGAAAATCATCACTTTGCAAAAAATCGTAACTTTTTTACAAGACAAAATCGAGAAAAACGATTAATCTCTGGGATTTTCTAAATTTTATCTCTCCAATGTGCCAAGAGATATTAAGTTCGGAATGAGAATGGGTCTGAAAAATTTTGGAAAATTGAAAGGAATGCCAAAGCATAAAAACTTTAAATGCTCAGTTTGAATTAAAAACGCCGCCGAGGGGCGCTCTTGTTTGAAATGGCTAAGGCTTCGGCGTCGCGACGCGTACAAATACGAAGATGGCACTTTCACAAAATCACACTATGATTGAAGAAGATCTTCGAGTTGTCAAAAAATGTAGTTACAGTCACAAGGAAAAAATATATAAATGTCCCAGGACACCAGTTTCCATTGACAGAATTTAATTTGACTTTTTTAATTCTGCTTTAATCATTAACATATTTTTTCTACAACTGTCAAAAAAGGCTATGTTTGCGCATTAACGTCAATGTCTAAAATGAGACATTTTTTCATTGACATTGCGTTACCATGACCCCGTGCGCAAAATTTTTGCACACTAGGTTGCAAAATATTTTATTGGTCATACTGCCGTCTAGATTTTTTCCGTAGAAGATTCAGTGTAACAAAGTTGGCTGCATCTGATATTTCTGGTGGGGTATAGAATAAATCATCTTCACATTCGAGACTCTCCATTATTATCTTATGTATTATTTTACTTTAAAAAACTCATAATATTCAACACTCACAATATCGAAAACGTCAGTGAAAAATGTTTGTTGACAAACATATTGGTTTCCATAGTTACCTCTGAGACATCTGCTATTTCTTTTTAAGTTAATTTGCATTAAATATTATAATAGAAGATATCGTTTTATGGTTTTAAATTAATTAAATTAAAGTCGTTGTAAAAAAAATATTGTTTGCAACTCGTCTGCGAAATTCTTTGGTCGAACGGTTTTTTGGCTCGGCTGCGCCTCGTCAAAAAACGTTCGTTCTCGATCACCAAAGTAGTAAATAACTATAATTTCTCTACAGCATTGTCTAATTCGTTAGAAGAATATATATATATATCGATTCAGGTTTCTATAGATAAATTTAAGTTAAGAGATTTATAACTCATAATATTTCTTGTAGCATTTAACTTTGTAACTAATACTAGTAAAGCCATTTTCTATTTGAAATAAGTAGGTAACATAAATAACTGTTTCATTTTCATTATTAATTTAAGTCAAAATGTCTTAATTCATATGTTCACTGCACATTTTGATGTGTAAGAATGTACATATTAAACATCTTACACTTAATTAGAAACTTTGTTCGAAGCTGCAGTTTTAATTCCTTATATTTAAATATTCCCACTCCCAGTCTTGTTCCTTTAAGCTTCTTCTTAGTGCCATAATAAGCAGGGAAAAGCAAGAGGAGTTTGATGTTTCTTCTCCCATTTTAGTATATTTTCCATATACTTATCATCTGTTATTTGGTGTTGCACGTCCTTTGGTGGATTTTTGCATGCATTTCCGTGTCATGACTTCTAAATCCTCTTCACTAATCTGAATTATATCCATAGAAATATTCAGATTATTCTAAAGATTTGGCTCATCAAACCACTTACACAACTATATTGCTCCTCTTGGACATTGCCACTTTGTCCCCAAGGAATATTTACATTATTGAATACCTCAATTCTACTTAAGTGCTCCTAGGTGAGAAGGAAAGTGAAATGCCGCAAACCTCCAACCTCCTTTCCATCTTCATCCAACACTTAATAGACCATATAGTCACAAAGCATGGAACAATTAGTAATAATGCAGTAAAATATCACGTATTAACAAGGAAACAATAAAATCAACTAGAAACTGCACAGCAAATTGACAATACATCGAGTCCATCTGGTTCTCTCTCCCTTAAAGTACTCAATTGCATTTGACACTGAGAAAACGTTCAATGCTAAACATATCAAATATCAACTGTCGTACTTCTGTTAGCCAGTGGGGGATATAAACAACATCCTAAGAGAATTTACCGAATTACTAAGTCAGGGAAACTCTTTATATTCGAATACTACACAATTTGCATTCTCAACTACCAACGGTTGTTAGTGGAAACAACGTCACATCGTTTATAAATATGTCGTGCGATTATTAAAGTTATTAGTATTAAATATTATTACTTTCGCTCCTTTATTCTACCTATCCAAAAAAATCGCATCTATTAATTAATTCGTACTGTCCCTTTAAAAATAAATATACCTGTTAATTATACTACTATATTATCCTACATACATAATAATATAATAAATCAATTCTTTGTAACTTATCTGGAAGCTATCGTACTAACATCGATACCAGTTAATAGTTGACGTGGCTTCCCCTTGTTAGATAATTGTGGAAAAACACAATTTCACACCCTAATATGCGGAAAGAAGTTTCCAGCTACTTCCGTTATATCATACACAATTGGACCCTAAGTAAAATAAAGAAATAGTGTTGGAAAACCAAACAAAATGCAATCCTGCTATTGTATATGAAATCAAAATCCATTACGTTAGGGAGCTTTGGCACTGAAAGAGCCCCGAACTAAAGAATTTCATGTTAAGCTGCTGCTCAAATAGAGGGCATTGTTAAAGGCATGATGCAAGGGCATGTTAGTGAATACCGATAGTGGATAATCCCTCACACTGCGGGGGAGATTGTACTCACTCACCACACTGCATCTTTCCGAACTTTCATACTAAATCATCTTAGATTGTTCTCTTGTCACTTAGAAGTTTTCCAGATTTGCGCTTCCTATAATACGTAAGACTTTTCAGCGTTAGTTTTTGCGGAAAAATAGTGCATCTGAGCTTCTCCGCGGTCAAACAATCACAATGGCACTTTTTGTCGAAGTATCACAAAATATAATATATCCTGAAAATAACAATAAAATCAGGCAGTTTTTAGACATAATTTAAAATGGTCACTACTAGGAGGCGACATTAAATTTTCCTTAAACTTCCATATTAAAATAATGAAATTCTCAAACCATGAAACTCGGTACGTCGTGCATGTATACATAACGTTCCGACATTTGTAGGTAGAGCAAAGTTCGCAGGAAATTTGTTTAAATTCCGCTAATTTATCCCGCCATAACCATAAGTGTTATGCTTACGAGACTCTAATGTCTCTTTTATTTCAGGCAAACTTCACCATTTAAATGTAACTATGTACCTTTAATAGTTTAGTATGTAAGAAAGCTTTTGAACCTTATCTTTTTCGAGATGAGCTGATGAAGGCAATTTAAAGTAAAACTGCAAGAAAGCCTAACCTCCTTGGCATATTTATGTGCGATAACGTCACGACTTCCTTTATTAATTGCACAATTATAACTCTTTTAATTAAAAAAATCAGCATAAAACTCACATAAAGGCAAATGAACAACACAATTCTCGCCTGAAATAACAATTAGAATTTCGGAAGTGAACAGAATAAATAATAATAATCTTCGTCTACCTCATTAGCGGTAAATATTAAGTGGTTTAAATTAGAAACAAAGTATAATCTAGAGAAAACTGAAATTGCGGAATCGGATCCCAGGTGAGCACTTCTATATTTTAATTAACTGGCATTAATTATGGTTGGTAAGATTATTATGTTACCAGTTCGACTACGTGCCGCCGCCGGTTGCAAGGGCCCTAATGATAAGATATTTCTGCCTGTTTTTTATATGAAAGAGAAGCAAATAATTAGTCCAGTGAAAGTGAGGCATTATATTTTTTATTTGTAAATTTTATTTTAACTGGAATAAAAATAAAACGACCGTAAAAAATAACATTTTTAAATATACTTAATACAGTCATAATTACTTTATTAGGACCTAAAAAAATTGTACGGAAATCATAATGAAAAAAAAAACGTTTTCCGTAGCAGAAAAAATCTATTAAGCTGTAAAATAATATACATGAATAATAGTATATAAAAGAGCAAAGTTGGTGTGCAAAGTCCATCGGGGGGGTTTAGCAATTTTTGCTTTAAAGTTGTTGTTTATGGAGATTTTCTTAAAAGAAATCTAACGTAGGTACTTGAATAACTACAAAAATTTAAGGAACCTCGGTTATTCTATTCAGTATATCATCATTTTCTGATATCAAATTACCTGACGAAATGAGCGATACATTATACTATTTTCGACCGCTTGTATGTAGAAACTACTTCAGTATTAGATCACTCTTGAAGGGTACTTTCTTCTCTATTTTTCCATTCTAAAGCTCGTCTGTAGAAACTTCATCCATTTCAACACCTGGGATTCTATTTTTTTCAGCAGTTCATGTTAATATGGAAAAAAAATCTATTGTGACTGACATCTATCTCGTTGCTAAAAGGGTAAAAAAAATAATCGAAGATGTAAAAAAAATTGGTCATGATATCGATTATCCTAGCTCGGCAGCGGATGGATATTAAGCAACGAAATTTTCAGGGGTTCGAGAGGAAAGTTGGTTCGAGCTCTCCTGAAAGTTTGGTCGATAAAATTCTCCGGAGAGGGGAGCAAAAATTCATATCTCGGCTAGTATCGGAGATGGACCTAAAAAAAGAGAGTTCTTCATTTTTCCTTCTTCTTGCCCACCTTCCGAATCCAGATTCTCTAGATCCAAAGCGAAATGCTGTGGCGCGTTTCTAAAGGGTACATGTTTGAAAAATCGTTAAAATCCGACAAAATCGCCACTTTTAGTAGGCAACAAAAGTTATTACTTTTTGCACGATCGTAGAAAGAACTACTTATTTAAACTTAAAAAAAAATTACAATAATAAAAGTATTTAAAAATGCTATTCTTTGTGCAATATCCATCAAAGAGGTTTTCCCTTTTCAATTCTAAAGTTATTATTTATGGAGATATTTTTAAAAGGAATCTAACGTGTCACATAAATTACTACAAATATTAAAGAAATTTCCGTTATTCTATTCCGTGTACTACACTACACCATCTTTCGCCCGCTTCTATCTAGAAACTACTTCAGTGTTTGTTCCTTTTCTCCCTTTTTCCTTTTTAAAGCTCGTCTGTAGAAACTCCACCCATTTCATTTTCTCTGACCAAGTAGTATACCCAATGACTCGTATTTGAACACGCTTTGATTCCTTTCTTGCAATCTAAATCATCATCAAATTTTTAACTAGAAACTGTTCATCCCAAGTTTGCTTTCTGGAATGTACTCCGGTGATCTTTATGTTTATTCTTAGAGCAGTCTTTAATTGAACCCACCCACTATGCCTTTAGAAGTACGCAACGCCGCAGCAACTGATCCTAGCGTTGCAAGTTCCTCAGCGTCTTCAATGGTATACCAGGAAGTCCTGGTACCAGTTTGGATGGTATCTAATTAGAAGCAGACTATCTATGTCGCTTGATTATCTGACTTTATGATCATCTATTAATTCACTAGTGCTCTTATACATATTCATGTATAACGAAGATTTCGGTTGGAATATAGTGGAGTATAGGCCAAGCGATAAACTTATCGTCTCCATGTAACTCTGATTCAGCTCCTGTTTCCATTCTAGACTAGTCTGTGTACAGATTTATTCCTTTGCATACTATGTCTGGAGTTTCTGTTCAACATTATTTTCTACCATCTTGTTTTTTCTACCTTCTAAATTAACAAGACAAGCCTCTGTTTACAAATTGGCCTTGGTAAAGCGGACTTTTTGCAATATCAAAGCAAAGCATTTTCCCTAACGTCTTCAACGGAAAGACAAGAGACTTATTAGTCTTAGAAAAGCTTAGGCGTACGAGTTTATAATAATAAATAAATAATAAATACACCACATGTAATTACGACCCCCTTTATCCCAGAAGGCTGAGCCTTGTGCGGGAGGGGGCTACACATTTAAAGACAAGGGACACACATCCAATATCCGTGTATAATGGAAAAATCCCTCTCACAGTATTTTCCATTGCCACGACCGGGATTCGAACCCGGGACTTTTGGGTGAGAGGCAGGTACTCTACCATCTCGACCATCAGTCATCCTAATAGATTTGCTACTAGCAGGTCTATTCCACATTAAAGCATAATTGACATAATTTCGTCCAGTGCCAGAGAATGATACTGTCTGTATAACTTTGGATTAATTAACCACTTAATTGGTTGGAAACTACTCCTGTTGCTCTGTTTTCGCACCCTTCCAGTTCTGAGCCTTCTCCTTGTCCAGTGAGTGTTTAAATGTTGTGGAATCAGGAAAATATACGTTGTTGCATTACCTGTTGAGAAATACAATTTAATCTGAGTTGAGGGAGGATTGATTACCTGTTGATTGATTTTCGAGAAAATTTTCTGCAGTCATTCAGAAATACTTAAGAAATACAATGTTCTCACAAGACCAAATGTGATTTATATTCATCTCAGGCTGATAATTTAGCTAATTTCTTTTTCACTTTATTCCTTTTATTGCTGAAGGCCTTGTTCCACCAGAACACCTTTCTCCTCTAGGACAGTTACTTTCATATACTGAGACGAATACGTCCTGTATTTATTTTTTGCAGTCATCTTCTTCATTTTCTCAAGAGTTTTTAGTAATGTTTGCTTTATAAGCTTCCTAGTTCGTACTTTAAGGGTCACACGATCAACAAACGTATGTTTTCTGAGAACTTTCCTTCCTCAGAAACAGACCAATTACTACTTCATACAATGACTAAATTTTAATAGGATTGGACCTTCCATTCTTAAGTCATCATCCTTACAGGAAATGTCACGAATGTTGACCGGACGGGATTCAAGTAAAACATTTCCATTGAAGACGAAAAACACAAAGGTTACGAAACATTGACATTTTATTATAATATTAAAATATAGATATATATTCTAGGTTTTCTCTTGACCGTTGATATCAATACAAGTATTATTTTTCTTGGGTATATCGGTCATATATATAAACAAATTTATTTTTTTTTTCTAACGTTTCGGTTTATTTATAACCATCATCAGAGACTACAATTATAATAAAAAGAAAAAATTTTTTTAATCAGTTATGGGCACATACTAAAATTAACCTATGTAAAGTACTTACATTATTATTATGTGTTTGCTTGATCTTAAAATAAAACTACATTTTTTAATGTGATGTATTGAGTGTCTTAAAGGCAACTAAAATATTTTACTTTCTGAATATATGTGCAAGTGAGAGTTCGTTTGTTTATGTTACAGACAAGATAAGGACTAGCAGGTATACATTACAAGTGGGTGTATTTTATAAAATGAATGACAAATATTATAGTTTATATTATTTTAACATTATTTTTGTAAACTTAATTGGAAAGATGTAAAAATTAGTCAATAATTATATTTTACCCCATTTGTTTTATTTTAATAAGCCGAAATAAGTGTTACTTAAATTCTCTATGTCAGTTCGGCTGTTTATTGAATTAGAATGTCTTTTTATTTGCAGCATTTCATGTACTATTCTACGGTGATAATTGGGTTCTTTTTCCAGGATGTGAATGTTATTAAAATTAAAGCTATGGTTATTATCTAAGGCATGTTGCGCTAGCGCTGTTGACGTATTTCGATTTTTAATATTATATTTATGTGTGTACATTCTTTTATGCAGATATTGTTTTGATTGACCTATATATGTACTATTGCAATTGTTGCAGTCTATTTTATATACGGTGTTAGTTTCGTCTTCAATTGGTAGTTTAGGTTTAAGATTTGTGAAAAATGTTTTTGTCGTGTTGTAAGGTTTATGTGCAATTGTTACATTGTGGTTTTTAAATACTTTTGCAATATTTTCGGACACATTTGGTATGTAAGGCATGGAAATATATTTATTTTGATTATTACTAGGTTCAACTGGTGTTTTATTATAAAATTTATGTATTCTTTTTTTGATAATTGGTTCATAAAAGTTTTTAGGGTATGCGTTTGTTTCTAAAGCTGTTTTAATTTTTTTCAAGTTCTGAGGTCTGTGTTTTGGATGGGAAAGTTTAATTGCTCGGTCTGTCAGACTGTTGACGACACTTTTTTTGTAATTTTTTGGGGTGTGTGATTTAAAATTTAAGTATCTTTGCGACCATATTTCTTTTGTGAACCAATTTGTTTCAATGATGCCTTTTTCATTATATGTTATTGTAAGATCTAGAAAGTTTATACTGTTATTTTCTTCTATTTCAGTGGTAAATTGAATTCTTGGATGAAATTTATTAAAACTGTCAACCGTATGCTCTATTTTATTTTTAGGTAAGCAGATGATGCAGTCATCTACGAATCTTTTGCAAAAAATTGGTACGTAATTTAATGATTTAAGGACGTTATTTTCTATTTCTTCCATTACTAAGTTTGCGATAGTAGCAGATATGGGTGAACCCATGGCAGTTCCGAAGATCTGGGAGAAAATTTGATTATTGTAAAGTTATGGCTTTAATGAATTCATCTTGGTTAATGTCTGAAAATTTACAAATTTCGGACCATTTGTTCTTTATACATACTATTGCCAAATCTATAGGGATATTATTATATAATGATGTAACATCAAGTGACATGATTATATGGTTTTTGGGTATTGTTTGTGTTTTTATGAAATAGCAGAATTGCCATGAGTCCTTGACATAAGCTTCTGTTTTTCCTAAAATATTACTTAGTATGTTTGATAAAAATTGTGATAAATTATATGTGGGGCTGTTTATATTGCTTACTATTGGTCTTAATGGAATATTTTCTTTATGTAATTTAGGTAGGCCATATATATACGGGGCGTGACCATTGTGAGAAATTAATTTATTTTTTTGTTGTTCGTTAATGAGACCTTTTTGAGCCATGAATTAATAAGATTATTGAGGTTGGTTTGAATTTTTTTTGTTGGATCTTGCTTTTCTTTTTTATATGTAGTTTCATCATTAAGCATACTATTCATTTTTCTTTCATAATCTGTTTTGTACATAATTACAGTTTTATTACATTTGTCAGCTGTTAATACGAAAATATTTGAGTTTATATTTAAGAAGTTTTTAGTTTCTTTAATGTAATAATGTTATTATTGTAGTCTCTGATGATGGTTATAAATAAACCGAAACGTTAGAAAAAATTAAATAAATTTGTTTATATATATGACCGATATACCCAAGAAAAATAATACTTGTATATAATATTAAAAGCAATTTTTAAGTATAATTTTCAAGTTACAGTTAGAATTTCGTTTTAACGCGAGGTCAGTCCTCCTGAATAGTTCCTAGTATTGAACGAAAGAATATGCGCATCTTCTTGGGGACATAGTTTTTATTGGTAACCATAATGAAGGAAAAAATTTTTGGGGTGAGTTTTCAATAATTTGTATTTAGATTTTTTGAGTTTTGTAATTTTTAATTCAATTTTTATCAGATATCAAAAGGAGTCCAACAGATTTTATAATTGTAAGTTTTAGAGATGAAACATTGATATAAATGTGTCAGATTGGACATGTTTTTTATTATTGTTCTTGTATAAAGCCTAAATAAAGTCATTTATGAACATTACGTATCAAGCAAAGAAAGAGAATTGTTACAAAGGTCTTGTTCCCACAAAATTCTTTTTTATTGCAACCGGTTTCGTGATCAATATATTACATCACATCATCAGGCCACAAGACTACAAATAGGAAAACTTATGTAAAAGACTATAACAATCCAAATATTACATTTAATATATTAAAAGTTAAGATTTTCATAAAATGTAGATAGTTAAATTTAATAAAACAAGTAAAACTATTACGATAATATCAGATATTGTTTTTTTATATATAAAAAATATATTTGTAAATAAGATAAAAAAGTTATTAACAAAAGATAATAAAGAGATTAAAATCAAATGAAATTGTGAATATATAATAAGTTAAAATAAAAACAATATACTTACATTTCTATAAATACCAAAGGTTTGTCAAAATTAGCTTTAATGAAAAATTTGTCCAATTTTTTAGAAAACTAATAAATTTTGTGTAAAAATACATGTACTTGAATTTATTTATTGTTATTAATTAATTTTAAATTAATCAAAATTAAAAACACAAAAGACAATGTACGAGGACAACAGATTAAAATTTAAAAATAACGTCCTTAACAACGTACAAAAGGAACTAAATGAAACAAATGTTCTGGAATATAGAAATTATAAATTCTTAAACAGTTATAACGACCTCTATAGGTACATATAGAAACACAAACATATATAGCAGATTAATAAAACGAAAACAACGTACAATCTTAATCGAACTATGGACCCCTATTAATAGATGGCGCAAGTTATGCACAACAGAAAACTACAAATATAGAACAAGTTATTGAAGTCATATGATATATTAGACAAAAAACAGATAAACATATTTAAAATGGTTGACCAGTACATGAGAATCCAAAACGCTAATACAAATCCTAGAAAAAAACTGAGAAAGTAAGTGAAGATTGAAAATTTAACTGTGAATTAAGTGAAACAGAATTAGGGTTTTTTATTACTCTAAGAATTTCAAGACTTTCCAAATTGTTAAGCAAACTACCTCTTCCTGCTAAGTGTAAAATTTTTATATCATTATTATAATTATGATTATTGTCTTTAAGGTGTTTGGCAAAATGGGAAAAACCAGAGGATGAATGTGTACAACGTAAGTGCTCTTTAAGTCTCGTCTTAAAACACCTAAACTTACAACCTACAAACGTAGCGTTGCAAGAATTATAAGACAACTTGTATACTCCACATCTATCCAATGGATCTACTTTGTCTTTGTTATTTGAAAGAAGTCTTTCTATAGAATTTGTTGATTTGAATGAAATATGAAATTTATCTTTGAAGCAGTTAGAAATTTTACATGAAACTCGACCAATGAAAGACAATGAACGATAAGGAAGACTGTCATTTTCTCCTAATAAAACCGAAGAATTTTAATTTTGATCAATATTTCATTTTTTTTATTGATGACTTTCGAGTTTTTCTTCTGCGTTGATGCGAAGTGAGGAAATGAAAATAATTTAATATAGTCAATTGGAAATTTTTCTATAAATCATGAGCTCTGAGAAACCCATAAAATGAAAATATCTCATTTGCCAGGCAATTTTTTTATTATAAATATGAAGATATTTTAGAAAATATTTTATGACCTACAGTACAGGGTCATCCATTTTCGAGCCTCATCATTGGGATCTCGCAAACCGTAAGAGATACAGGGTCGGTTAAATTATGTTAAAATGATGTTTTTTTTATGCAGTTTGGGAAATTCTGATTACTTTCGGAAATATCCGGAAAAACCCGAAATTTCATCAAATCTTTTATATTTATTTCTGACGTTATTTGAAAACAAATAACGAAAACGAATAACACTTCGTCATTGCCACTTTTTATCTTCTATAAGATGGCGCTGTCAAATTTGAAATCCGACGTTTTGTCTTCCTGAAACCATCATCAACTTAGTTTTTTAAATACGGATCTGGATTTTTTATTTTATTTTTTGTTACCTTTGGACTCCCTAAAAGCCATGACCCATCACAAATTTTGATTACAGTCCTCTGTGTTTACAGATTCCTAAAATAATCGACGCTTCCAAATATTTTACCGCATTACGAAAAAATTTAAAAAGAATCTGACAATGAGCTAAACCATTTTTAAACCACGATTTAAAGAAAAATTTGTCATTTTACTCATTGGCTTGAATTTCACGTGCGATTGACGAAAAATAAAAACAAACCTCCGACTTCAAAACGTAACCATTAACCGTACTACAATTTCGTAGCTTATTTCAATTTGCTAAAACTCACTTTGGTGTCTGAGCTTAGTTGTGATAAAATGAAGGTGGTGGAAGATATTTCCGACTTCTTGCACGTATAACTCGAAAACTTTGAATAACTTCTAATTAATTACGCTGATGTTCCAGAATTATTAAATGATTAACGTTATTCATTAAAGTTGCTTGAGAATGTCTGATAAATAGACAAACAAGTACGCTGAGTTTGGAAAGCACAAAAATTTAATAGAGTTTTAATCTAAAGGCTACAGCTGTTAGTAATAGGTAATCGAGATTCTTACAGTAATTTGGTTTAAAATACGGCAGCATAAATAGTTTTACATAGCCAAGAACAAGCCAAAGTTTATGGAAATAAACTACCATTTTGTTGATGATATTAAACAATATTATTGTAAGCAAATATTGGAGAAAAATCTTCTGTATAGTTTCGTCTTTTTCGTCTTTCAATTCCTATTGTCGCAGCTTGTATTTTAATGATTGGGCACCAGATTTGCGGGATTTTTTAATTATTTGATGTTAGCAAAAATCTTTTAAAATAAGTTCCAATATTAATGTTATACCCAAAACTAAAAGCTCAAAAAATAACGCCGTGTTAAATTATTTGTTTGAATTTTCGTAAATAATCATAACTTCAGTAGTAGATCCTAAACACAATTCCTGCCGCTAAAATACGAATAAAAGCTAACAGACAGTAAATTTTTGGAAACCATCACAATGTAATATTCTACCCCCTTATAACTATTCGTGGAAGCTGCAATTCGCTACGCCCACAGCTCTTGGCTCCATCATCCGAAATTCCTCTTGGCTTTATATTCACTTAATCAAGAAAAAAATATAAGAAAATGACATTGAAATCCCCATGTAATAAGAAACTCCTTATTCCTTATTTAACATTTCCAGATCTATACGTTTCCTTTGAAATCAACACGAAAAAATGGCGTACAAGTGGAATATATGCTAAGACATTTTATTAGAATTTATAGCAAATGGAACAAGACCGCGAATATAGGGATCAAGAGGGCCTAGAGCGTAAACAGGCGTATGAATGAAGATGTTTCTGGTGCTGGCATTGCAGGAGGAATATAGGCTAGGGGCTATACGAGTAATATCACTGCATTGCTTTTATGGTACAATAGACATTTATTATTCGAATTTCTTGAACAGCAAAATTGAGCCCTCATTTTGATACACAGCTTTAATCACTTTAATATATAAATTTTCAAATGATATAAAATATAATATCGCGTGGCATATTAGCAACTAAATAATTGGTCATCAATAAATAAAATTAATTACGTTTATATTTTTTTAATAATTACTTTGACAGTTGACGATTGTGAATAGTAGCTTTATATTCGACATACATAAATTTATTAGTGTAGAATAAGTTTTAATACCTAATATCAGACTTTTGTTGATATCAATTTTACACACCTTTTTGTTTTAAATTTAACTGCTCCTGTGACTTCTATTATTTATTGATAGTTTTTGCTTATTGAACATTGCAGATCTATAAATTAATAAACCGAATGTCAGCAAAATATCTCGAGATGCTCACAAACTATCGCTACAGACAGACCAGCAGATATTATTCTAAGAACATCATTTTTGAATCAACATTCCTTAACTTTTAAATCTGCCTATTTCCGTTTATTTGACTAACTGTTCTTTCCTAGTACGACCACTTGAATAACGTCAAAGAATATTGAGATGCTATATTTTATTATATTGTAATATTTGGTTTATCATGGGCTATTCTGTAACTTTGCTGTAATCGTTACTTCTCGCCCAGCCCAAAATCGTGAGTTTCAATTCTGTTACCGCGTAGAAGTCGACGTTTTAATGGCCTGCTGATTTGACGTGCGTAATCGCTTAATAGCACCGTCATCAGAGAGTCGATGATTTCATTATTATTAGTTTCACTAGTTTGCGTCCCCACCCTGGACGGCCAGATAAGTTGTCCGCTTGTTCCGTTTTTTTTTTATATATATTGTCATGTATTCTGAATAAATAAAATAAATTAAATACTCCTTAAAAATTAAATGAATTTATAAAAATTGTCAAAATAAAACTTTCCTCTGAATTCAAATTCAGCTAAAGGCTTACGTAAGGAAACTGAATGTTTAAACCTAAATAGCTTTAAAGGAAAGCAGTTTTGGGGAACTTATCTTCTAATTGCAAACACCTGTAACTGGGCATCAAGGATATAACTCACAAAAATGAGGCTCGACCGACCTAAAATAAAGAAAAAACTACAAAATTAATTAATAAAATAATCTTAACTAAAGCAAAAGTAATCTTTAATAGTTTAATAAGTAATCAGTAGCAAACTAGTAGTGATTTATAAACAATGAACAAAGTTCTAATTTTATCTAGCGAAAAATCAAAGATAGGGACACGTAGTTTAGATAGATAATAATTAGCATGTTTCATGTAAACCCGATAGTCTAATGTCAGATAGCTAGACACATTGTAAATTTAGACTCTAAGAAATAACAGTGAAGTGAATTTTAAAATGCAGTGCACAATCGTTGAAATTAACGTGTAGTAAGGAATCGGTTCTAACGAAATATATCGATATGGGTATCCACAGAAAGGTTATGTGACTAGGATGCTAAAAATAAGATCATTTCTACAAAATAACTTTGAATAAGGCAAATATTTGGGAAAATACATACCAAGATGACATATTCCTATCTAGAGTCCTTTGACGAAGGAGATTTTCCAGCAGTACCTTGGAAACATAAACAATGGAGAGTTGTTATTGGGCAAGAAAAAGCAGGGTCCCCATGTCCACGTCGCTCCTCAAAAAAAGAATAAAAGTTTAAAGAAAATCGTGCAAAATATGTAAAACAACAATTCAAAAGCCGAGGTATGTTCATACCATTTATATTGAATGAGATACTGTGCCGATATTCTCAGGACTTACTAAAATAGACGATGAAAATATCAGGTACCCACCTAGTTTGTAATTTCGAATGAGTATCCGCAGCTGGCTTGTTTTCATGTAGTATAATTGGACACTCTAGAACAATCCACTTCCAGCAGCCATTTTAGTTTTAATGTCACTGAACTGATAAATTCAAACCTGTGCGAATTACAAAGCACGGAATATACTAAAGATAGAAACTCAATTATAAAAATAACTAAAAATATTGAACTTTTATGTTCAATTAAAAGAATAACACAATTTGTGAAATAGATTAATGTAGTCTTAAGTTATCGCCGGTTCTTAGTTTATTTATTAATCAATTTAATTTGTCTTTGTCGATAATTCATTGAATAAATGCTGTTAAATTGAGAGACATCTATGTTTGATCAGTTGAAATTCAAGTTGTATGCATCACTACCTTATCTAAAGCATTATTTCACTGACGAAGGTGACATCTGTGTTCCAAGGACCACAGGTGTACATGATCGATGTTTTAACCGTTCAGGCAGTTATAACTACAGGCCGCTGCACATTTGACAGCGTGCCTGCTTTAAATTTGCTGTATATATTTGTGCTTTATTTAACCGTAGCCATAAGTGATTTATTGTGATATTAAAATCCTGAATGAAACTTGTTATAATTTTTAATCCGAAACTCTTGAAGTTTTCTTTATGGGTTAATATAGACCCCGCTCTTAACCGTTTCTTCACTGCAGCTACCTACGCCTCCAATATTTTGCTAATAGAGAAAAGTGGTGTTTCTACACTCTAAAACAGAAATTGGCGCACGAGATACACCGTCCAGATAGCACCTCCTCTGAACCTCAGCTTACCGATGGAAGGTTACAGTAGTTTTACTTCTCTTGCTTTTTCTCTCCTTGTTTAATTATGCTCAGTAAAAGAATACGTTGCACGTTTTTGATTAAATCAATGAGTAACTTCAGAAATTACATATCTCAAGTAATTAATCTGTCCATGTGAAACGCTAGTTAGAATTAAGTTTCATATATTGCCTCAACAAATAATAGACTTTCTTGATCTAGATCGTTTGGTCAGTTTTTCATATCGAAATAAGTTGTTACCCTATATGGCAAATAAGTTGTTTTGTATCACATTGTGATCAACGTCTACCAACATTGGTTTTCCACAGGTATCTGTCATATCGCCCAATTAGTCCAATTAGTTAAAGACAATCATAAACTCTGGTTAATTTGCTAATTTTATCCATTGCAATATGTCAAAGTGTTCACTTTATGTTGTGATCAACGGAGAATCATATCTACCAACTTTGATACTCCTCAAAGTCCTGTCTTATCATCCATTTTGCTTCTTCTCACATAAACGACTTAAGACAATCCATCCTGCAAGCTCGTCCGGTAAAATACTAATTAACGCAGATATTTCTTACATATCCAAATACCGACCAACTCCCATGTGGTGCAATGCAGTTATTCCTTATGGTGAAAATTCAAACCAAGCCATTAATAACTCCTCGTGTTGTTATTGTTCGTTTTGTTGATAAATAAACTGGCTACCGACGGCACGCAACGTATTTTAAATTGAGTTCTCATAATATCCAAGTTAATTCAGTAATCACTAGGTAACATTAATCCGAAACGGCTCCCCAGTCAGCCTCTCTACTACGAGCAAATGTACGGCCGTACGTCAAGAGTACAGGGGGGGCCTTAATTTATGATGTTGCGCCAAGAATTAGAGTGCATCGAGCCCTGTAAATGTATTATTGCCATCTGCGTAACCAAACAAATTGCTCGTACTTAAATGCTTGCTTACTGTTTGTTTGATTTGCATATATTGTATAAATTTTCCGACACGTCGGAAAACTTTGTTTAAGCAATTAAATGAGTGGAATATGAGTGTTCTAAAATGATTAAATTTGCATAATACCGCTTCCAACTTAAACGGCTGAACCAACTAGTATAACTTGCCTAGTTTCAAGGAGGATAATAAATTCTTAAAATAATTTTCAAATACGGAAAGCGGAAGGAAGAACCTTATTAACCATTATCTGCAGTTCCTGCTGGGACTATTTAAATGCAGGTTTTTCTGTTCTCATTTCTCTGCGGGCATCGTCATTTATTTAATTTTCATATAATAGCTATAATCGCGAAGTGGAAAAATGTAAATCAGAATAAATATTTGCCAAGTCTCATTTCAGAATTTCCTGTGAAGCCACGATATGATATCCTACACTCTTACACTGAATATTAAAATGTGGAAAATATTTTAACTCAGGGCTCTTCTTTTCAATTCCACTTTTAATGGTAACTGCCTTTAGCCAAAATAATTAAATTCATCAAATAATTTTTATTGAAATAATAATAGTAGAATAGAAAGATGTTTTTTACTATTAACTTACTGATGGAATTTATTTGTCACTAAGAAAATCAATTGCCTGCATACATTGACTCCTGTCGACAAGCCTCTTTAAATTTCACTGATTATTGTTCAGTGCCATACATCAGAAGAAAGCTAGGAGACATACGATGCACGCAACGATTTTTATTAAAGATATAAATCCGCCTTTATTAAATATGAAGAATATTTATATCAGCTCAGCTGCTATATTAATAATGCGTTCCAGATAAAAATATGCCGTGAAGTACCCATTGATAACGTTCTCAGATAATGTCTATCAAACCATTTTTAAAGGCACTCCAAAAAATTCAATAATAATGTAGGATTTTCGTAAAGACGTTATCTGTTCAACAATACCAATCTACAATATTCCTCACAGAGCTCCTTTTTTGTATAAGTTCGTGTTAACTTAGCAAAAACATAATTCGCGTCGGTTGGTGGGACGGCAGGCGAATGCCAGTCCCTTAAAAGGCGTCTTGGCTTTATTGCATCAGCGTCACTATTCCCTTATCTCTACCCTTTCGTACTCAGTCGCCCGCTCCGCCAGCCAAACATTTAATATCGCCCTCGTTTTTTCAGTGGCTTGCCAGGGAGATTTTTGATAACATCTAAATGATTTGCTCTAATTGTAATGCTGTGAAAGATGCTGACTAAAGAGGTATTTTATGAAGCACTAAGTCGGTGGACAAAATCAGAAATTGTGACGAGAAAACTTTTCATCAATAATATGTACCTATCCGTTATCTTCTTGCATTTTTGCACATGAAGTGACTTCTTGGGAAACCATTCGTTTGAAATAATCCTGAATCTTTTTGATTTGACGCCATTTAAATATACTGTTTATTTGATTTCTCTAGATAAAGACAATAGACTTTTGGACAGTTCTTCGAAAGTACCTAATTACGGAATATTCTAAGAAATTTGAAAAAAATGGTATTATTCATACTGCCTTCAAAATTTTTATTTGACTGCGAAGCGGTAAAAATAGCACCTAGTTGGCCGTTTTTTCCAATAAATTCTGTATAATAAGACCGGTATTGATCTTTTATTACTACACCCTACATTGTTTAAGTTAAAAGAACTGGATGAAACGACGAAGAAAAGTAAATAAGGAATTAATATTTAATGACCTTTTTTGTCCTTTCTTTCAGCAGCGCCACTGCATTTCCGCTGTTGTGCAACGAATCGCAGGGGAATGATATCCAATACCATTCTCGTCGCGGCCGTGCAACACCATCCCTAAGACAATAATTTACAATATGCTTGCGTTATCTCGCGAAATAAAATTTTTCCAGCAGTTAAAAGTTAAAGGTTTAATGATCGGGAAGACATTATTATTGATTGCTCTGATGGTTGGGCTTTCCAATGGAATAAGTTGGATATTTTGTGGCCGAACAGCCAAGTAATTGGATTCTAAAAAAATTACTAGGTACTTTTTAAACTGGTTAATTTGAATATTTTTTAGATAAATCGAATTTTTTGGATAGGAATCTCGAGGAATGTGGTAATAAATCCCAAAAAAAGAAAAGGAAAGAAATACTTATTATTTTCATTCATTCATTTATTATTTTCCTTTGTCCTAAAATTTTCTACAAAACTCTCTCTTAAATCTGGTTATCAACTAATTGATATAGTTGCTATATTCATAGCTAGGAGAGGCTAAAATGACTGCGTTCGTATCAAACATTTTTCTAGTTTTTAGTATTATACAAGGTGACCCAAAAAATGTATATTTTAGAAAAAAACGATAGTTATGAAACCAAAAAATCTATTCTATTTCTATTGTTTTACTTTTATTCCCGCAGGGAATAAAAAAAATTTTCTGCCTGAGGGAGTAAAAGTGGCACTTTAGTCCCAAAAATCGGGCACTGAAGTACTAGTTTCATTCCCTACGGTGCAAAAACAATTTTTAAAGCGGCATAAATATATTTATGCTAATTCGGTTCAAGCAAGTGTATCCCTTTATGTGTTTATTTAATTTATCTTTCTCAAAATATACATTGGTTGTTTTAAAACTTAAAAATTTGAAAACAACAAATTACAATTTAATTCACCGAAACTTCTTAAAAAAATGAGGTGTATTTTGAAATGAGCTTAGTCATTATGAACCTCTATTAACAGGGCAATGCCCTTAAATTATTATTGACTAGGAAGAGTTCCATAAAGCACGCAACAATAAATGGCGATTTTATAAAAAAGTGCGACATTGCTGGAATATAAAATTTATTACTTTTAATATTGTCATCTGGAAGTGACAAAGACAAACGTCTAGGGGAACTTCGGAAGGGCCGCGCAATAACCCTTCAGGAAATATGCAAGATGCCATTGTTAAATAATACAACCCTAGCGTTACTTTTAGGATAACGTGAGAAATATGCACCAATGAACCATTAATCATTGCATTAAAGACGCCTTAAAATTCAAAACAAACTGTTAAAAAATACGCAACAAATTTTCTTGCTCTGTATTTAGTAGCATAATATAAAACATCTTCAAATTTATCGAACTTTTTATGCGAACAGATTGTAATATATCATCCATTTAGACATTTTAATATAAAAATATACTACTTAACATGCTTTTCGCTTAATGCAGATATATTTTGCATATATAAAGGAAATTTATAGTAACTTCTTCATACATTATGGAGTTTAAAATACTTTTGCTCAAAATTCATTTCTATCTTATTATGAGTGATCACGACGAATGAAGTTAACTAAATCTGTTTTAACCCAATTTAGGAGGTTGAAATTGCGCTTTTCCTTATCTGAATCCGAATTTGGCAAGAAAATTTTTTAACGAGTCAGTATTTTGGCAATGGACTTTCGGAATCGATAGCATCAGTCTTCCATATCTTCCAAATTACTTTCCGCATTCTCGTCGATTGCATCTAAATCTTCTGCGTCGTTTAGATCCTCGATAATTTTATTCATATATGAATTTAGACATTGTACTCCTAAACCTGATTTTATGTTGCGGTTGCAGGAGATAATTTGCAATATTGATTCTGACGTTGGCACAAAAAGTGTTGTCACAGGTTGTAAGGAGAAGTTAATTTTCTTCTATCCCCACTGTTGTGGTTATTTCCACTGCCAAGCCATTTCTGAACTTTGTAGAATTCTCGTAATGAATGTTGAGCGACTGCTTCTGTAGTTGGTGGTAATAATTCCAACTTTGATTTTTGTTTTTGCAGAGATTTTTTGAACTGATCAAATCTGTATGAGTTGAGTGAGAGATTTGTAATTTTCCTTGCACCGTCATGTTAAAGTAATGGCACTCAAACCTCCAACACTCGATAACACGTACAAACCAGATATCGACAACCTGGCAGAGCAACCCCGGTCCTAAATCCACCCTTATGATTCTCTAAATTGCAAGACATTGTAACAAATGTACATCGTATGTAAACCAGGATGGAGATAACACTCGGTATGGTTTCTTTTAGTTAAAGTTAAAGTATAGTTAATAGAATACGTGACAATCGTAGAATTGCAAAAGGGGCATTTCTTTTAAAACATCCTTTTAAAAGTGTCAGACCCAAATTATAAAATATGTTTTCCACCCATAGTTGAAATATATCAATAACGTTTATAAGACAATTTGCAGAGGCCAAAGGATAGTCGGCAATTGTAAGTTTAAAAGCTATTTCTTTGGAAAAACCTAAGGGTACAGCTAAATCGGTACCACACGTTGGAAATACGTTGAGAGCCACGAAGGATCTATAGTACAAGCAATTCGGTTAAATAAGGGTAATTTAGTTAATGGGTTTATTAGGGTATTTCATGGAAGACGCGTAATCAATCAATCGCGAGTAGTTGATCAATTGAATACGCGAGTAAAAGTTGTAAAGCGTCAACAGCAATTATATCTCGGGGTCTATCTCTTATGCACAGGGTAATTTGAATAACATAAGGTAGTTAATTCAGAAGATATTCCATTATATGTAATGTACGTAATATTAAGATAGGTAGGAATCTATATACACCTGAGCTAGGTTTTGTCCCGATAGTAGTAAATGAATCTTAAGAATGGGTTTCCCTCAGCTCGAGTTGCGAATGCAGGTGCTATATAGAAATAGTTTATATGAGTTGTATTCATGATTAGGTTAATTAATTAATATTAGGCGTATGGAAACTTATTTAACGGGGACAAGGCACTTGCCCTAGGATAGTAATTTTCCATCACGTCAGTTTGGCAGAGCACATGCAGGTTCAACCCTATCTAAGTCAGAGGCGGGGCGGGTTTTAATTGGTCAATTCTTTTACCTTAGCTAACCCCGCAAGTCAACAGCCACTCAGGCGATAGTTCGAACCTGATGTGCAAAATCCTGAAACTTTTAGAAACCACTTTTCGTTTAATTTTTCAACTGACAACATCGTCTCTAGTTTCGCAAGTAAGAAATAAAGAAGTAAAGATAGTGTAGTGATTGTTCTGTGTTTTCTGATTTTGTTTGTTCATATAATTGTAGAGTCAGTCATTCATTTTCGTTATATTTTGTAGATTGAATTAGTGGACGTCTGTCCATTTTCCACTAGTCGAGGATTCCAGGACGTTTGTCTATTTTCTGGAAATCCTAGTGATAATAGCTTAACCGTGGTTTGCGGGATATTTTTGAACCCATGTAAATCCACTATTGCCACTGCCAACTAGCATTTTAAGTTAGATCGAATTTCCATATTGTTGTATTTCAATATTCTCTTGTACTGGGACTTATTTCCCGTATTTTCGATTTACCTATTGTTTTGTTTTTCACCTTTATTTTGCGTTTTCATTTGTAAATAAATAGTATTAAGTGTTTTGAGATTATTTCGTTTTATTGACAGTATAGTTGGCAAATTCATTGATCAGAAAATATGGAATAAACCGGCCTAAGTGCTTATTAATACACGACACGTTTTGTGAGTAAGATCAGTGTTCAATTGAGGTGGTTGATCTACAATCAGTAAAGGAGTAAGACACCTAGCTATAAGTAATGAGGGCTCGCACTATATTTTGTGGGTAGTGGTTATGTCTAGAGACTAATTAATCCAAGTATTGATATATTGAAGGAAACATGTTATAGAAAAACTGGTTAATAAAAGTATAAAATAAATATCTTATTATAATAGTAAAACAGCTCGGCAAGACTGTTATAACATTGACAAAATTGAAAAAAATAGCAAAAACACGAAAACTTCAAATACTATTCCCAAACGAAAAAACGCCGCCGAGAGGCTGTTCTGGTAAGAAAGCCAAGTTAGAGTGTCGAACTTAGAACTACATCGTGAATTGCATGGTCCTGCTCTGATTTTACGCTCAGGAGGAGTGAACGAAAAATTGTAATTTTGACGTCTATCGTTCTGAAACATCATTTTGCCTACGTCATGCTTCATAATATGCAACATGAAACTGCGAAACCAGAAACATTTCCAATGTTAAAAAATTTATTTCATCGCCAAAAAATACATAAGGATAATGGGGAATATTAAATTAAAAGGAAGCAATTGGTAATAAAACAATAAATGAAAACTTAGTATACCAGAATTTGAATAAAATTTTATATTGCTTGGCTTGAAAACTATTAACAAACGCCATTAAAATATTTTAACAATTATTAAATGTGTTGCATTTTCTGTGTCACCTAGTATATAATAAATATATTCCTCACCATACTAGCGATACTGGATTAGTCACTATCACGATATATAATATATTGTTGCGGCTTATGCTTGCGAGCAACATAAAATATTCAAGAGATTTTTTTCAATAGTCTTTCCCTGTAAAAGATAATGTAATTTAAGTAAAATAAAATATTTAGAATATTTGCCAGAGTGTTGACTTCTGTATATTATACGTGTCACCGGAAAATGACATTGTAACATGGAAACAAAGTAAAATGTTATAAAACTAAAAAGCTGTCGTCAAACAAACGGCAATGTTTCCTAGCACCCCGAATCAATCACGACAGTTCCTTCCTCCATTTTTCTTTTCTTATTATTTCCCTGGTGACAGTGTCGCCAGATTCTGCTTTTTTACTGTCGCGGGCCATTCCTGTGTGTGATGGATTGACGTTTATTCCTACTTCGACTCACAATACTTCATGAAATATATCGGTCTCGAGACTTGAAAATCAAATGAATCGTATGATTTGTAAGTCGCAAGTACGACATCGGTGTCCAAGTTTTCGCGAATAAGTTGACAGTATAATTTTCCATTTCAAATTTTAACTGAGATTGAAATTCTTTATTAAATCTGTGCGATAGGCGCGCTTGCATTCTCCAATCAATCAATTTTACGAGGTTAAATTTTGTATTGCTGTACAATTATTAAAATTTAACCGAGTGAGTAACTGCAGAGCATAGTTGAAACGTATTATTTATTAATTGGCAATGTTGATATTAATTATTTTAAATGTTAAGGTTCCAATTTAGTTAATTGATTATAATCAATTGATTGTTATAATTTAATTGTATTGTTTACATTTTATAGTTATTCCATTAAAAACACAAATGTTTTCGGAAGCAGGTCAGTTGAATTTATATTTTTTTAACCAGAACAACACTATTGGAAAATAATTATTTTAAACGCAACATATATATGCAATTAATATTCAATGGAATAGATCGTATGTCACTTGTCAGCTGTTTGCAGCAGGTGTGTGTTAACATTTTCCATAGCACCAAAAAAAACTTGTGTTCCTATAGTTGAAAGATGTGACGCCTATAAATATGACCCCACTTAAAGATTCACCCTGTATAATATATTTTTTATAACAATAATCTCTTTCAACAGATAATTTAATAAAAACTTTTATCTTTTGGAAACATAACTAAGTATCTGTGAATTTAAAATAAATATAATATAAAAAGTTTTTTTTACCTAATTTTTGTACCTAATTTGAAAACTTGTGAGATGAGAATACAAGCAAACTTTCTAGTTAGAGTGTCTTAATATAATCATGGCTTCCTGATTATTTAATTAGTTTGTTAATAATTTAGTACTTTATTAAGTAAACCAACTTCATTTGTTTAATAAAAGTCGCCACCTGATTAAGGAAAAACTTCTAAAACAAACTTCGCAAATAATAGTTTGCTTTCTGAAATTAAGTGGAAAATTCAAACTGAAGCGATTTAGGAGACTTTACTTGAAATGTAGAGCAAACTGGCACATAATAATAAAAACCATGTTGCTCGAAACTTACAACAGGGATTTCAAGAATGAACAATTAAGCGAAACAATATAAACAATCTGGTATAAAGGGATAAGAGAACTTTCAGTGTAAGACATCTTGAAACCAACACCATCCGGCACTTCGAAATCGGATGGAACGAGAATCGACCTTTAGGACCTTTCCTCTCCACAATCTGTGAAATTAACAACAAAACCCACAAAAGCTTTTCTGTGTTCCAAATTACTACATGCGCTCGAATGCATATTGCGAGGTATATTTAATTTCACTAATTTGTTACCGGATATAGCATTATCCCTTTGAGGTCCTCTCGTGATTGCTTTTGTTAATTGCGGAATTACTGTAATCAAATTTAAAACGCTTTAATTTTTAGTGGCCCCACAGGATTACCAAAATGGAATTATAACTGAAGGCAAATAAGTCCAATAAAGCTTTCAAATGTTTAGATAACAAGTCGTTAAAAATTCTTTGGAAAATAATATTTTCATTATTTTCTTTTGAAGTAGCAAGAGTTCTTTCACACGTCCAATGTCCTTTAGTACTAGTTGGAAACGTGCCTTCAACTCGCCTTTGTCGATATTTCATGGTCAATAGAAAAATGAAAAAATATACAGGGTGTTCTGTTTAAAATAAAATAGTTGGTTAGACCGGAAGTGACACCAACTGTTTTGTGTCCAATTCTATCAGATTATGGCTTTAGTCACCTATTATCCAAAATCCAAATTTCAGAAGTCGATTCTTCAGAATAACCGACTTATTCCATAAGCAATAATTGCTTGATCATCAGGTATTAACTTTGAATTTTCAAGCAAGTAAACGAGACTTAATAATACTTAGGTGTCGTTCTCAAGAACGCCTTATACCGGGTGACACAAGAAGTAGTTACCCCCCTATTTTTGTTGGCATTTTCATAGCTGAAAATTTCAAAATTTTATGGTAAAATAAATACACAGATTCTCATATTTTGACATAAATCATGTGTTAAAACCACTTCCGATTTAACCGGAAGTGGTATCAACTTTCTTATTTTAAATGAGAACACCCAAGTTTTTTTCAACATTTGAAATCTACATAAAATTCCCTTTCTAATGATGACATTGACATTCGCTTTCAAGATGGCGGCGAAACATTACTTTAATACTAAATTTAAGTTGGCCATTGATTCGCCGCCAAAAAACAAAACGTGGTTGGGAGGCTGTGGAAACAAAAAAATTATTTATTGTTGCTTTGCTGATAGCATTATTTGCAAACATTTGACATGCATAATGTCTACTAGGATCTTTTTTTTTCGTGTATTTGAAAACAAAAGCTGAATGTCACATTTTTTTTAAATAGGAACCTATGTTTTTTATGTGATGTGTGAATTCTACATCAAATTATCTTCATGATGATATACGACATGTCCCTTTTATTTATTCATTAGCAGCCAAATTCATCTTTGTCTTATTAGTATTGTGAATTTTAGTTTCAATTCTAATTGTGTTTGTGTTTTGTTTTTGGCGGCGAATCAATGGCCAACTTAAATTTAGTATAAAAGTAATATTTCTCCGCCATCTTGAAAGCAAATGTCAATGTGTCATCATTAGAAAGGGAATTGTATGTAGATTTCAAATATTGAAAAAAAATTGGGTGTTCTCATTTAAAATAAGAAAGTTGATACTACTTCCGGTTAAACCGGAAGTGGTTTGAACACATGATTTATGTCAAAATATGAGAATCTGTGTATTTATTTCACCATAAAATTTTGAAATTTTCATCTATGAAAATGCTAATAAAAATGGGGGGGGGGTAACTTCTTCTTGTGTCACCCGGTATACTGTCACGTATATGTTTTACTAAATACAGATACAAATGATACAGTTAAACAAAAAGCATGGGAATCAAATTATTGTTTAAAACAAATAAACAACATTGGTTTAGGAAAACTATCTGACCAATTCTTACATTAATACACCTAAAGGGCTTTTTTAGGGACAGTAATCTGTATCAGGCATGTGTCCAACTGAATCTCTAGGAAGGAGAGTAAAGTTTGAAGGAAATAAATCGTTCGATTTCCACCCGCAAACAACATTTTGTTGATACTAACAAGTAAAAAACTCCTTCCCAAAAGTTTTCTAGTGCGCAAATTTCTTTTTGCCTGGAGACAAATTTTAAAAGTTTTACAGGAATCCTCTTTAAAGAATATTTATTAGCCTATCTAGAGTATAGTTTTTTCAACCTCTGTAAGTTTATTTTCTGTTAAACGAAAGCTTTAACTTTATTATCATTATACCGGGTGTAAATGAAATTAGGCTCACCCCTATAACTTTTTTGTTTTTAGCAAAGGAGTTTCGTATCCACAAATATATTAATGAAGATGTTTAGTCGGATTGGATAAAAAAAAAAATTGGAAGAAAACCTCAAATTCTCATTTAGTCGACGTTTCGACAATATTTATTGTCTTCCTCAGGACTACAAAATATAACATAAATTTTTTTTGTTTTTTCAGATATCATTTTGAAATTTTGGCAGTTGCAATAACAAGTAAATTTGAAATAATGCATGTTAATAAAATAATTTTAGCACTTCCGGTTTCACCGGAAATGACCGTAACATCTGTTTTTTAAATGGAACACCCTGTATATTTTTACATTTTTGGATTCAGGGATTCATTCTGCATACGACGGTATCAACTTCGAGGAAGAAACATAACCTCAACCATTTTTTTAGGATAATTTAAGTTGGCATCAGCAGAACGCAGGTAATATGCATCCACACCAGCAATTTAATTTCTCAATCCTATTTAGAAATTATTTAAGTTAATAATTTATAAAGCTGTAACAAAGCCATCTACTACGATAGTTCACGTGAGTATTCTATAGATGGAGGCTGTCGAATGCAGTTCTCAAACTGATTTAATTTCCATCGCTTAAATTTCCTTTGAAAAATATTTTACTCTGCATGTAATTATTCTTGCCATCCCCACGTAATCCAATAAATCCGGTCAATGGCATTAAACATGGGCAATTAAGCTAATGCTTTGTTTTATTTATAATTAGATTACACCATTGCGACATTTTAGAAATGTAATGAGCCGAAAAAAGAGCCCTTCACGTGAATTATAGCGACAAGTTGAAATTAATCCTAGTTGCTTGACATCACTAATGGACAATGGCGTCCTGATACGACAGGCTATGGCCAGGCAAGTAGTTTCCGGGAAATAATTTCCGTCACTCTGGGAAATGCATCTTTGTCATGCGGCGCTTTTCCAAAGAGCTGTATTTATGAAGCTAATATAATGCCCAAGGTCGCACTCTTCTTTTTATGAACTCTAATAAATTGCACTGTCGCATAAAGGCTGTTTACTCCAATTATTTTATGAAGAATGGCAGTATAACTAGGAATAGTACTTGCCTCTGGATTGTATTTTACAGGCAAGCTTTGAGTTAAGCTGCAAAGTAATTGATAATATTTTTCTTGGAGATAAAAATCTTAGTTTTGAGGCTTGTTAATAATTAATACAGTTGTATAAATATATACGTAAAAGGTTCATTCCGTCTCTTTAACCTGACAAATTGAAAAGTATCTTCCAAGTTTCCAGGTTACACACCTGAAAGTAAAAACATGATTTTGCTAAAACATCGTTCATTTACAACGCTCAATAATTGTTCATATACCTAAATATTAATTATATACAGTTCTTATTCTTAGTTTCTCTAGCTTGAATATAATGTTAACAAAACCAATTTCGTGAACGTATATAAGAAAGCTCTTGAAAATTTTGTAAACATTTACTTTCCGGCAGTTAAAATTCCGTCAGTCAAATAATATTAAAATAATAAAAACACAATTAACTTCATTAAAAGTTTCAAAATGAAAATATTTATCCTCTTATTATCCTTAGAAGCGTTATGAGAAAATCGCCGAGTTTACTTTATCGAATAGTTTTAACATTGCACAAAAGCGAGGGCATTAGAGGAGTCGTGAAACCTTTCATTATATCGCAAGTACCATTTGAGGAAATCATTTTCTTTAAGCCTGCATAAATATTTATTTTGTATAAATCTTGTTCTTAATATAAAGAGTTTTTATTGCGATAGGAAGAAATTATAGACTTATCTCTCTTGAACTAAACTCAAAATAATATATAATATATTATATTTTGGTAAACTAATCGAAACTGAAAAACTATTGCACGTTAGATATCTTCACGTTTTTATACATACACATTGTAACATTAGCTTTGGATGCAATGCATACCCACTTCATCAAAATAGCAAATCTACGAACGAAATGCCTGAAATATTGAAAAACACGCGAAAATAATTTAATAACCGTCTAAGTTATTGAAGAAAGAAAATAAAAAGTAAACCAAACTTTTTAATTATAATCCTTTTATTATAATAATTATTATGGATTTTCCTCAAGAAATGTCTAGGTTATTGTTTAGCTCAATCAGAAAACCTTCTTGAACAATTTTTTTTGTTAATTTTAATCGAATTATTAGAATTTCTATTTATTTTTTTTTGTTATAGAAAAATTAGTGTATGTTTTTGTAGCTACTTAACGCATTTTTATTTTATTTGGAGTACAATCGTTTTTGTGGATTCTTGAGAGACTATACATTTTTCCCGCTTTTGAAATTTTTTTTGCATTAGACTAAACCAATTGAGATTAAAAGCATTCTTTTTCTTTTTGCTCAACGAAGAACAGCAATAATTAATAAATAAAGAAAATAAACATAAAAAGTTCAGTGTCAACACAAGAGGAACCAATTCAAAATTAGGTACTGGTAAGTAAGTAAGAATTTAAGAAGAACATTTTTGAAGAGAAAAAATTATGACATCTTTGTGCAGTTGTTATCCTTGGCACTACAATTATGTTGTTCTTTATTCTGGTATTAGAATATGTGGTCTACATAATTGCAATTTTTCTGCTTGGATTGGTATATATTGTTATAATAAGGTTATTTTTCTATTTTTTGATTTTTATTGATGGTTTTCTGTATTGGCTTTCTTTGCCCCACGTTGAGCGCCAATAGTATATTGTGCGACAAGTGCAGAAAAGTGCAAATTGCTCACGAGTTTGAAGAAGTTGTGGCACGAGCGAAAGCGAGTGCCATAATTTAAACGAATGAGAAATGGGGTTATTTCACAATTTATA
This sequence comes from Rhagium mordax, assembly GCA_963680705.1. NCBI lineage: Eukaryota > Metazoa > Arthropoda > Insecta > Coleoptera > Cerambycidae > Rhagium > Rhagium mordax. The sequence continues at coordinate 67,602,393 of OY796659.1, read as the reverse complement.
TTTATGTTAAATGTACAATCAGGAATACTTAAAAATACTGTATATTTGGAAAAAAAGTATTTTTTTTGCGCCTACGTATTTTTAAACTCGGTTTGTAATTTGAAAATATTAAGTTCCCGCCAACAGTTGTGACGTAAATGTTTACGCATGCGCAGTATAGCGTAGATGAAATATCTCAAGAAAACTAACCTCACATTTTTCATGCTCTTAAACTCGACACTGAAATAGTCCATATTTTTCGCAAAGAATTCCTGAATCATAACGTAGTTCACTTCAGGTAAATTTTCACTGCTAGCTTTAACGAAATTAGGCTCCATAATAGTAAAAAATGATCAACTAACACAAACTAAAGCAAACTGTCAAAAGTGTCAAATGGTACTGGACTCTTAACAAAAACAAATCTTCCTAGATTTAGTTCTAAACCGTGACGTCAGAAGTTAATAAAATTTGAAATTATTGACGATACTTTTTATTGATTTATGAATAATTAACAAATAATAAAGACATGGTATTTACCAATACATTATTCTTGCATATTCTACTATCCAAATTGATAGGTATTTTTAAGTTTATCTTTAACATGAAATAACCCTATTGCATTTTTGCAAATGTAGCACACTATACTTTTCTACAACCACACTTTTCTCCAAAAATAAAAAATTAATAGATTTTTTTTTTCATTAATATTTAAAGTTTTTCTTGAAACTGTGCAGAAAAAATTTTTGCGGCACAGTTACGTCACTTTGCGGCACGCTTATGTCACTTTGTAAGTGCTGTGAGAAATTATCTAGTTTGCGAACAGTAAACAATGCACAAAAGCGTGATTTGGATAGTGGTAGTAGAAAAAATATTTTGTTATGGAAGGGAAATTTCTTGAAATATTATTATTATTTTTGATTTTATTTTTATTTTCGGTTTATGTTTGTTGGTTTTCTTTTTTCTTTCTGTGCCCCACGTTGGGCGCCAAATTATTTTGTAGTGGTAGGGGAAAGATTTATATTTTTATTTATTTTATTTTTGAATTTGTATTGTTATTTGATTTAATTATTTTAAAATATTTGAAAAAGGGTTTGAAAAAGGTAGGTGCTATTTATTACTTTAATATTTATTGCATGATAGTTTTAAGAATATTTTTATAGCATTTCTTTAGTATTAATTTTATTTAAGAAATATTGTAATTTGTTTTAATTTTAGGATTTATTTTAGTTTATTAGAATTGTGACCTTTTGACTTGATCCACCCGTACTACGGATGCAAAATACTAATACCTGCGTTTTATACACAGCGACTAGTCTATTTCTTTGATAAACGACCGTGTGTACTGTGCGTAGCGAATAAATTACTTTCAGGTTCCTGTAATTCTTGTTTTCCTTCTTTTTCAGGGTCTCCTTGGGATCGTTCTTAGGAAGAAACTTACCTTTTGAATTCTTTATCTTATGTAAATTTTATTAATAAATGAAAATTAAATTCTTTATGTGTTTTGTATTATTTTAAAGTGATTCTAATTAAAATTTGGTATTGCATGAATTGCAGGGACCTGTAATTATTGAGTTTGAATTGGCTATGCCTCTATCGTGCAAATATTGAGCAAGGCTCGCAGATATCGCTCTCACTAAAGCACGGACACTGTATCAAAAAAAAACTGTATATAAAGTTTAGCAGATTCTGTTGTTTTATCAAACTAGACGTATGTAGAATTCAATTTAACAACTTTTATTCATTTTTTTTCAACAAAATTGGGTGAAAATTACTTAAGTTAAAAACGTGCCATAACTTATTTCTATATTTATTTAAAGTAAGTTATTTGCTGCTTTTATTCAGGGTGAAGTTCTATATGAAAAATTTTGAATTTTTGTTTTTCTTTTTAAAGTACCTATTGAATTTAATTTTTATTTATTAAAATACATGACAATTTGACAGAACAATGGATGCAATTTATATCTTTACATAAATGAATTGCCAATTCGTATTATCCCCCTTTAAATGCAACGATTTACAATGTACCAAGTAGATTCGGCTGACACACGATATCAAGAACTTTGGCCATATCCACGAAGATGCATTAAACTAGTTCCGATGCATCCAATGCAGTAAAGATACTACTTGTTAAATGAGTTACTGCATCTTGCGGCATTAGGCCATTTCGACGCCAGCCATATTGTCTGTCAGTTATAATTTTGTATTCGTACTTTGTACAAAAAATTGTTTTTGATAATATATTACTTTCCAACAGTATCAATAGTAAAGAATACGTTATCATTTTTACGGTTTCGTCTTTCATTTCTTGGCTTTAGTTCTTGTCACTTTCACCCTATCCTCATGTATTGTAACAAATTTTCGAAACCATTATGAAGGAAACATAAATCATTCATTCATTATTAGAAGTGGCCCTTCAGGGAGGAACGCAGGAAAGGATCTGTCATAACAATTTATATTGTGTGAAACCAGCCAACGTTTTATGTATTATTGATGAAATACATGGGAATATAAATGGCTATGTTTAAAGGTGTATATATTGTGAACTGGAGGAACTTATGAAGACACGTGGAACGTATTTGTAGCGAAAATGAACTAATTGCTTTAGTCGAGTGACCGAAGTTGCGGGTTGCGTTTGAAATATATCGTAGAATAACGTTTTTGTTAAATTTGAAACAAACAAATATTTCGTAAAAATTATGTCGTATATGATTGACAAAGAAAACAAGTTTTATATCATTTATCAACTTTAACTAGTCACTAAATACTTACATCTGAAAAGTCAAAATGACTCATGTTTATTTTTTTAGTACTGCTATAATAATTAACTTTCAATTTTTTATCATTTACTTAAATACCTGTATTACTTTAAATACAGTCTTTACCAGAACAGTAGATCCTTTTACTCTATAGGTTCCTTTTTTTATCGCATCTGTGTGAACCACCTGCTGGGTTTGTAGTAAGTATTTTACCATCTATGAATAAAGTTTATACAGTATTGTGAGGTGCATTAAATAGATGTAGATATTTCACTACCAGTTACTTCAATATTAGTTTTCTGTGTAAACAAACAAATATTTACCAAGTTAAAATTCAAATTGAAAACTAAATTAATGTTTCATGAGTACGCGGAAAGATTGTTTTAGTAATTAATTGTCTTAATTTATTTAAGTTGTAGTAAAATAAATAATTTTCCGTTTTTGCTTCCTTGTATACAGCAATATTATACAAGTAGTTTCAGACTGAGCTTGAAGTTTTATGGATAAAAAAATCATTGTATTGCCAGATCTTTTTGTTGTTGAACAAACAGAATTTGCTCTTAATACAATTCAACTTATTATTGACAACATAGAAATATGAAATATTGCAATATTTTTTGCCAAAAAATCATAATATTCATTGCTATATTCCAATGTTTAAATTTTTTGTTAATACCTTCACCATTTTAAATTTGATATTACGAATATATCTAGAAATTTAATTACTCTATAGAGAGAGTCTATAGTTTTGGCTGGTAAAAATTGAACGATTAATAAAAAAGTTACACGTAAAATAAAAATTTCTGTTTTTTTTGCCTACGCATTGTATAATACAAATGCACTTTGAAAAAGTGAAGAACAAATGTTCTTTCTGCGTTATTATTTGCACGTGCAAAGACAAAAATCAAACTGTTATATGCAGAAACTAATTAAAACTGATCACAGCGCGTAATAATTAATCAAGGTTCGCTGCAAAATTGCTCTGCGGACATGTGTCTTTTCCAAATAACCGATTCAATTAAGAAGTTGAGTGGAACTCCTTCCGCAACCAGGCACCGTACTATACAAATTTAATTGTATAAGACCAATAATAACAGTCCCTTATACAAACAACAGCGTCAAGTGCATTGACGTGTAACATTTAAATCAGCGGAGCATAGTAACGTCCACTGTATGAACAAAATCCCGAGGGGGTCCTTCGGGGAAATAACATGTGCAGGAAAATGTCGCACTGCCGACATGTGCACATTTAACACACCATATCTCTCCTAGCCCATTCGTATATTATCTTAATTACCACGCATTGCTGTTATTGCAAATTTCAACGCAAAATTAGTCGTCTATGTTCTATTTTTATCTTAAAGCATTTGGATTTATGCCGGGTGTTCTGCATTATGCAAATATGCCTGTTTTGGCATTAAGGACTAGAGTAGAATATGTTAAATTTTACCAGATCATACAAACATAGGTACTGCTAGATATTATATGACATATTAACTTTAATAAACCACAGATAAACTCAAACGAGAAATATTTTTTCCTTGTTTTCGAAAAAAAATAATAAGTAAATAAATGGTCCTCAAAAAATTGCAACCTTTGAAGAGATACTCTTACCTTACTTATTTCTATTGTAGAAATGATTTATTTCCGTGGTAATGAGATGTGAAATGTATGTCAAAGTACGGCCATTATTGCAAAATAACGTTAAATAATTTTTTTTTTAAATCTATTTAATTTGATCGTAGAAAAAATGTTGTGTCCAACACTTCCAAAAAATTTTTTGCAGCATGATTGCAGCTCTCGCTTTGCTCGTGCTGCAAACTTCATGCTTCATACACTTTTTGCACTAGTTACACAAATAACTATTATATTTAATCATAGCCCTAAGTAGTTTACTGTGTTAATTTGTCGGTAATAACACCTGTTTATAATTTTTAACACGAAACTTCTCTTTATAAGTTAATACTGTGGTGAAAGATGGGGAAAATTATTTTATTTTACTTTTATTTTTCTCTACTCTATATTTTTTTCCACCTATCACGCACAAAATTTCTTTCCCAGTACACACTACACCTGTTCTTACTCTGTTTACGCTCCGTTAAAGATCTGTGAACGAGAATGCGTATGCCACCAGGAGATTTTACTTGCAAGGGTCTTGTTGATCCCTTTTTTGTTTTGATTTTTCAGGGCCGTTAAAGAGTTCCTTGTGCTTAAGGAGAGACTTACCTTGCTCTTATGGTTTATTTTAATAAAGTGCTATGAAAAATTGATTTAGCTTAAATTTATTTGTTATCTGTTGAATTGAAATGTTCTTTTAGAGCTAACTGCTCACTCTAGATGGTTATATCTGAACTATAATGATCGTCAAGGAGTTTTCAAGAAATGTTTGCTTTTTCCACAGCAATCTAGATGGATGACATCTCTGTTTCGTAAGTATTTTCTAAGTTTTCACTCTTATTTGGATATAATATCGTAAATTATGTTTCTTTTTAGCTTGTTGGTGCCAGGACCTTTCTTTTGATGCCCCATTACGTTAGATGAAATTTTGACCCTCCCAACTTGGTACGTTCGCACACTGATTTTTTTTAATTTCATTTTTTAAACACTGTTTGACGTTTAAATTTCACTTGATTTGTGTTTGTTGGGTACAGATTTACCTATCCTACTTACATTCTATTATAAATTAGTCTTAAACTACATATTTGCATCGACTGCTGGTATCTGAACTTTTTTTTTGTTTGTTTAAACTTTTAAATATCCCTTATTTTCATCATAGTACAGTTGTTATTGCTTTGTTATTGACTCTTGTATATTATAAAACTAGAATTGTCTAGGCTTTTAGTTAATTTATTGCAATTTGAATGATTTTTAGGTGTTACGAGCCTCTCTCTGTGGACTATTTTCTAAACGATGGCTGCAAGTACCTTTTAGAGCAAAATAAGTTTCCCAAGATTTGTATCCTTTTAAAGTGACACCTTTTAGTTCGTAAGTAAAGTTTCCTGGATCTTTTTGTAGTAGGAATTTTGACATTAATTTATTTAAAGTTTTCTATTATTATTTATTTTTCACCCGGGGTATACAAATACATGACAATACAGACTCTGGCATCGCGGTTTCTTCACTGCAGCTATCTAAGCCTCTATTATCCTGCTATCCTTTGCGTTCCTTTGCTTTAAGAAAATTTAATAGGGTAACTGAGAAATTGTTAGAATCTAAATGGTTTAATTTAAATGAGCGCTATGAACTACATATATCTTGTTTGGCTTATAAAATCAAAAAATTAAAATCCCCTGAATATTGGTGTAAAGAAGGTGAGATTCATGATCGTCTTACATGTCACCGAAATCTGTATTCAATTCCGAATCACAACTCTGCTCAATTTCAAGGAGATTTCTCGTAAGTATACCGCAGTCAAAATTTTCATCATTATATTTATAATTTTAATGTTCAGGATTTTAACCATGCACACAAACAGGAATGAGCGAATTCGAAAGTATTCTGTTTTCCATCATTTTAGATTGTCAGATGTGTTGTGACAGTTGCCTACGAATAGAAGAAAGTATATCATCCAATTTTACAGGACGTCAAAATGTTACAGACTAGTTGAACCAAGGAATCCACAATCATCAACATCCGCCCAGAATAAGACAAATTCGCTCTGTCGGAAGTTCACGATGTTGGAGAAGTTTCAGATTAAACATTAGCAAGACTAGATGGAAAATGTGGTATTATAGAGTTTATGGTGACTAATGGTACTCAATATTATCAATCCTGTAGTACAAAGTATAAAGTTAGAACGACCAATCGTTGTACCAAAATTCGAACTGCTATCAATCAGATCGAACTTATACAACTCGTATGTTATTTTACCCCTAGCGTCTAATGTATTGACACGAGTCTCCTTTTGTTATTTTCTTGTTCGAATAAAAATAGTGCCTCTATTTGTTGATATAATTCTATATTATTCGATTTAATTCGCTTTAATGATGAATTTATGCCTCAAGTTGGATTGGATGCCTCTTATGGATTATTCATGTCTAGCTTTCTTCTATTCTAACTTTCAACCAAGGAGACTACAATAGCATATTCTTCATTTAGACTTGACAGGAATTTCGTTAAGTTTCTCGAATGTATAAAAGTTTTTATTTTTGTCTAATGATGCGTAGACAATTTTTTTTTGTTTTGAAATTTTTAAACAATTGTTTGATGGAAAATTCTAATCCTATAATTTCATCCAGCACCTGATAAGCTTAAAATCTATCAGATGAAACCATGATTAGAAAAAATTGAAAATTTTGCCGCTATTTTGCCGCATGGGCAAATTGTTAGTCGCTCGATTTCTTAAAATAATCCTTAGGATATGTTCATGATAATGACAAATTTCATGGTTTTAACTTTCACTTTAATGCTCCAACCCCTGGGATAATTTTTGATATTTCTGGAAACATGGAGAGATTCTGTAGCTACATCGAACGATTCTGCTTAAAATCTCACAGTGTTTCATTTTAAAATACGTCTTAAAATATGTCACTGTAAGGCTCTTTCATATCATTTTCATTTCCTTTTACTTAACAAAATTAATGACGTAACATAAAAAATATTTTTGAAAAAATATTTAACCAAATTATGTCATGTTGAATAGTAAGTAAATACTATTTATATATTTAAAACCATTATGCTAATCATTATGTTCATTATATCACTATTTGAAGAATTTTATTAATACAGAATAGTTGACGAAAACTGCTGCAGTAATGTCCATATTGAATTTTTAAACGTTTTAATATCGAGTATAAGTAAATCTAAGGCCGAATTTAATAACTGCATAAAACGAAACTTTAAAAGTTCCATACATCCACATAAGCGACGTAGTCTTGCAAATTCCACTTATTACGAAAATATTCAAATATGCAAGAAACTTCATTTCCTCCCTTGCGAAAAAGGAAATTCCTGAATATTAGAACTTCTCTGTAAACTATATTTATTTGATTCAAGATCATCGATGCAGTCAATACAATATTGCACAGGCTCCCAAATTATGAAACTTCCAGACTTGTACACTTGTGTAGAAGAGTAAATAACTTGAATAGGAAAACTTTCGAAACAATACATTTGCAAGGCAATCCTGGAATCTAGTAAATGGTTATAACACAATATTGAACCAACTTTGACGTTTCTCATTTCGCCAGAGGTAATCAGAAAGACAATGGCCGTTTCTGAAATAATAATTGAAAATGCGAATATGTCGTCTGATTTTGTACCAATCATTTGCACAGAAATTGTCTGTGCTCATTATTTGTAGCTGAAATTTAATATACAATGTGATCTTATAAATCAAGGTAATATAAAATGATGACATCGAAAAATATGTTCTTCAGCCTTTGCTTTTTCTTTTACGGTTACTTTTGATTAAAACTAAAGAAAAATATATTAATGAGGATAGCTTCTGCTGAGTATTAATTTATTGATTACTCAGTAGTTATCTTTGATTAATATTTATATTTCTTAACTCAAATGTCTCATTTTATATATTTATTTATGTAATAAGAGAAGGAAAACGTTTTGCTACAATATTTTCATTCACTAAATAAAAAATTGATAATAAAAGAATATAATAAAAATTTAACCTTACGCAGATTCTCATACTACTTATTTCCTATTTATTGGTGAAAGCTAACAAGGAATTGGACCTTATTTAATATCCAATAAGTTTTATTTCATACTTTTTAAAGATTTTTTTATTTTTTGTAAACTGCCCAATTTTCTTTTACACCATTGTTGAAGCAGCATGAAAATTTGCTGTCTTTAGTAATGAATCTCGTTACTTTTTGGACTGGAAAAAAAGCGTTATGGAAGAGAATTAGGTACCTTTAGCTTGTATTATTCATTGATCGAGGTTTAGATAGGTGTATATTATGTATTTTAGAATACAAATAAAAATAAACTACACATTTGTTGAACTTGTGTACATAAAAGATTGTATGAACATTGTATAACTACTGTAAATAAACTATCAATTTATAAAATCACCAACAGAAAATTGCTCCATTTACTGGAAATCCATTATGTTGATAATTACTTAATTAGCGATACTAAAACATTTAATATTTCTACTCTTTTCCATGTCATTATTTTCTTGTGCAGCTAAATGAGTTTCGCACTAATTAATTTCCATAAATTGCCTCTAAAGCGAAATCACGTTGAAACTTTTTTAATGTCGAATATCAGTAATATTGAATGCCAAGTTAAAAGTAATGGAGTACTTAAAACTTTATTCATCCGTGATGTTTATATTGAATATTTCAAACTTTAGAAGTTATTGGCGCTAACAACGTGTTTTCGATGTGTATCGTACTTTTAATGAGATATGAAAAGTGTATAATTGAATTAATTTCATACCTCTTCTGCGAAAACGCCAATTATAAAATTAATTTTTGATTGAAGGTTGGTTTAATAATTAGTTGAAGTTTTAAAAAGTAGCCGTAATGCTAGTTAATTACCCTTGCAAACTTGTAGGGTATTATTAGTTAATGAATTAACTCCTGAGAGACAGATACCCTTCAATAAAAATTAAACTGAATTACACAACAGGATTTATTTTCTATGTTGAAAATAAACACAATTATATAAAATACTTAAAGTTGTCAAAAATAAAGATCAAAATTTAAAAAATGTAAATAGGACAAAATATTTCATTTAAGATACTAATAATGATTTACTTTTTTGTGCTAAAAAAACAATAATTTTGTTTTTTACGTTTATTTTTTTTTATTAAAAGTAATATTGATTGATTGATTGAAAATACTTTTTCGCAAATATAAAAGCTACATGTTTGCTTGATAATTTTTCAAAAATTCTGAAAGCCCGTTTGGAGAAAGTGCAATAGTAAATAACACACGACCAACGAAAACTGTAGCATACGGGTAGAATAATGGGTTGATATAAAACTTCAGCAACGACGATATCAAAGGGCGATCCATCCATCCATCAACTCAAGTATTGACCAATCGCAGAGGGGATATATTGAAGCTATCTTATCTTCCGCCACAGTCAGATACACATTCTAAATAACAAGCACTTTAGGATTCATATCTTAACTCTCAGTCTGATCCGTGGTGCACGCTAATGTATACTAAGAACGTTCCAACCCAGAGTCTTAAAAAGCGAGCCAAAAAATATTTTTTTTATTATCTCGTTTGGAATATAAATTCACGTATGTGTGCTTCCTCAGGTTTCATTATTTTGCGTTCAGAAAACATTTTGAATTTGCCTTGAATTACTATTAGCAGGAAAATTATGTACCTGCCAGGATTAGGCCCTGAAATATTTTTATTAATCAGTTTGGAAAAATAATTTAGTTATTTTACCAATAGGGTATTTAAATTCAAGTTTGAACGTTCTTAACGATAAACCTAATCTGATTTACTGGCCTTACTATTTCCAGATGCTGATTCTAAGTAAGTTCATATTCCGCGTTTATTCATGTGTCACTGGTCTTAATTTTAGTCACGCTGGTTTGCCCTTAAAGCTGATTCTCCACACTACCACACCACACCAAGATTATATGCACTGATAGCACTTTATCATAACCTATATTGCGCTGGGTCTTCTTGGGTGGTTTAATTGAACAAGATACTATAGATATCGACTGCTTTATGCAATTACTTTCGCAATTTATTTTATCAACCCCCCATCGGACCCTAGGGTAGGCCATGAGTAACACCATTTCAGTTTTGCAATTCATGCAGGGATGTACGATGAAAAATATTTTTATGAACATTACTCTTGTAGTCAATATATCGAGCTATTCAATAAAAGTCCGTCAAGTATCGGAATGTATATAAATGGATTAGGATGGCGAGAACACTTACTCAATTTTCTCGGATAAACGGATTCTGAAGTTAGCTGAAATTAGATTTATCAAAGGATAAAAAGGAATAAGGGAATGGCACATGTTATAGAGTTGACAAATAGGCAGCGAGTCAAAGAAGAAAGAAATACACATTTGCAAATAATTAATATTTAGGAAATTTACAAAGGAAGTCACCGATTATATTTGATTTTATGTAACAGTATGGAAAATAATACGCCATAGTTTTGTAGGCAAGTGTTATGACGTTCTAAGACATAATACTAAAAATTTCCTTTATTTTTATGTATAAAAACTCCTAATATATGCTGTTCCATTTTATTCCTTTAAATTGCTATCTGTGTATGCTCCACAAATCCCGGAACTGAAATCTTTACTGAATGCAATTATTTTCCCATTTATTTTATCACCCTACATCGGCCTTTGGGCGTCTGAACATATACAATATTTGTTTCAAATGATAATGTAATTCTTCCTAATGGTAGGGGATTTAAATGACATTAAAGATAAAAGGGTAGTTCATATTACAGATTGTCATAAGTTCTAATACGAAAAAGGGATTCAAGTAGTTGAGAGCAATACATATTATATTTCAAATTTCATTTTAACGCGATTTGTACACACATAAAGCAAAGTCATTTTTAATGAAATATACAACCTGAAGAGAAGTATAGCAATGTAAATAATATGCATATTAACAAAAATAGGAACAACTAGTACGATTAAGAAGTTATGAAAATAAAATAATAAAAATGTATCTCACAATCCCAAGAATTTCTCTTTCTTATTTCCTTTCTCTATTTCTATCCCAACTACGTCCACTTAAATACTACACATGATAATTTTTAGTGGTTAGTTCAGTAGCAGCAACGATTAACTAAAACCCTATTTCAACATAATTCGCTCAGATCACAATACAGACAACTAAACGAATTAATTAAACTCTAGATTTGCATTATTTGTTATCAAAGACAGAAACGTATATAATATATTATTGATAAATTTAATTATCCTAAAAATATCAAACTTGTACGCAATAACTAAAATGTACCCAAAATTACGCTCTGAGTAGTTAATAACTAAAATGGTCTGAAAAAGAATAAAAGAACACATAAGTAAATTAAAGCCATCACATTTTATGTACGAAATAAGAAAATAAAGAAATAAGAAAAAAATAAGGAGATGAGGAGATGAGGAGATGAGGAGATGAGGAGATGAGGAGATGAGGAGATGAGGAGATGAGGAGATGAGGAGATGAGGAGATGAGGAGATGAGGAGATGAGGAGATGAGGAGATGAGGAGATGAGGAGATGAGGAGATGAGGAGATGAGGAGATGAGGAGATGAGGAGATGAGGAGATGAGGAGATGAGGAGATGAGGAGATGAGGAGATGAGGAGATGAGGAGATGAGGAGATGAGGAGATGAGGAGATGAGGAGATGAGGAGATGAGGAGATGAGGAGATGAGGAGATGAGGAGATGAGGAGATGAGGAGATGAGGAGATGAGGAGATGAGGAGATGAGGAGATGAGGAGATGAGGAGATGAGGAGATAAGAATATAGGGAGATAGGGAGATAGGGAGATAGGGAGATAGGGAGATAGGGAGATAGGGAGATAGGGAGATAGGGAGATAGGGAGATAGGGAGATAGAGAGATAAGGAGATAAGGCGATAAGGAGATAAGGACATAAGCAGATAAGGAGATAAGGAGATAAAGAGATAAGGAAATTCGGTAATACGGTAATATGGTAATAAAAAATAAGGAAATAAGAAAATATGGACATAAGAAACTGGGGAAATAGAGAAATAGAGAAATAGAGAAATAGAGAAATAGAGAAATAGAGAAATAGAGAAATAGAGAAATAGAGAAATAGAGAAATAGAGAAATAGAGAAATAGAGAAATAGAGAAATAGAGAAATAGAGAAATAGAGAAATAGAGAAATAGAGAAATAGAGAAATAGAGAAATAGAGAAATAGAGAAATAGAGAAATAGAGAAATAGAGAAATAGAGAAATAGAGAAATAGAGAAATAGAGAAATAGAGAAATAGAGAAATAGAGAAATAGAGAAATAGAGAAATAGAGAAATAGAGAAATAGAGAAATAGAGAAATAGAGAAATAGAGAAATAGAGAAATAGAGAAATAGAGAAATAGAGAAATAGAGAAATAGAGAAATAGAGAAATAGAGAAATAGAGAAATAGAGAAATAGAGAAATACGGAAATAGGCAAATAGGGAAACAGAGAAATAGAGAAATAGAGAAATACGGAAATAGGCAAATAGGGAAACAGAGAAATAGAGAAATAAGGAATGCAGGAAAGAAGAAGAGAAGAAGAGGAGGAGAGGAGGAGAGGAGGAGAGGAGGAGAGGAGGGGGGAGAAGGGGAGGAGGGAGGAGGGAGGAGGGAGGAGGGGAGGAGGGAGGAGGGAGGAGGGGAGGAGGGAGGAGGGAGGAGGGAGGAGGGATGAGGGAGGAGGGAGGAGATGAGGAGAGGAGGAGAGGAGGAGAGGAGGAGAGGAGGAGAGGAGGAGAGGAGGAGAGGAGGAGAGGAGGAGAGGAGGAGAGGAGGAGAGGAGGAGAGGAGGAGAGGAGGAGAGGAGGAGAGGAGGAGAGGAGGAGAGGAGGAGAGGAGGAGAGGAGGAGAGGAGGAGAGGAGGAGAGGAGGAGAGGAGGAGAGGAGGAGAGGAGGAGAGGAGGAGAGGAGGAGAGGAGGAGAGGAGGAGAGGAGGAGAGGTGGAGAAGAGAAGAGGTGGAGAAGAGGAGAGGAGGAGAGGAGGAGAGGAGGAGAGGAGGAGAGGAGGAGAGGAGGAGAGGAGGAGAGGAGGAGAGGAGGAGAGGAGGAGAGGAGGAGAGGAGGAGAGGAGGAGAGGAGGAGAGGAGGAGAGGAGGAGAGGTGGAGAGGAGGAGAGGAGGAGAGGAGGAAATAACGAATAGGGATATAGGGAAATAAGGGAATATGAAAATAATTTGATAAGATATAAGAGAAAACAAGAAAATAATGGATTAACTAAATAAATCAATGGATGAATAAATGAATGAATAAATAAATAAATAAATAAATTAATTAGTTAATTATTCTATTATTTAATGAATGAACGAATGAATGAATAAATGAATAATTCAATGAATGAATGAATAAGCAATAAGCCAATAACTCCATAAGCAATAAGCCAACAACCTAATACGTCAATAACCAAACCAATAAAATGATAAGTCGAAAAACCAATATACAATAAATCAAAAAAATCGATAAATTGATAAATTGATATATTAATAAATTGATAAATTGATGAATTGACGAATTGACGGATTGACGCATCGACGCATTGACGAATTGACGAATTGACGAATTGACGAATTGACGAATTGACGAATTGGCGAATTGGCGAATTGGCGAATTGACGAATTGACGAATTGACGAATTGACGAATTGGCGAATTGGCGAATTGACGAATTGACGAATTGACGAATTGGCGAATTGGCGAATTGGCGAATTGGCGAATTGACGAATTGGCGAATTGGCGAATTGGCGAATTGGCGAATTGGCGAATTGACGAATTGACGAATTGACGAATTGACGAATTGGCGAATTGACGAATTGACGAATTGACGAATTGACAAATTGACAAATTGACAAATTGACAAATTGACAAATTGACAAATTGATAAATTAATAATTAAATACATGATTTCAAAACCTAAATATGCACATATATTTATTTATCTTTTAATTGTTAAAAATATTTGTGAAATTTTTAAGAAATTTAAATAATAATAACTTTTAACTAGCCACTCACAGACTGTCAAGGAAATAATGCAATATTGACGGCACACACGATAATGCAAGAAGATTGCGAATAGATAACTGCTACTTCATAAAATCCTTATGCATCAATTTAGTACGATGTGGAAATGCATTAAAATACGTGGCATGCCATTAGTTTTTAGATATACATTTTAAGTTAAAAGCACTGGCGTTATAAAGCTGAAAAGGAAATGCAAACTGGAGGAAAGAAATGTTTTGAATTAGAAAACGATACAATAATATTTAGCTTTCAAATGTGCAGCATCTCGCAGACAGTTCGTGAAAATAAGAAAGAAAATAAAACACGCACGCCATCGAATCGCTATCGCATCGTAACTTTATAAATAAATTCCAGAAATGATGCTTTGTTTTGCGACTGGTGTCGTGCAATACATATTCTATACAGTAGAAATTCTTGGCGATAACAGAATATTTGCCCTATACATTCTTGAAACATATAAAGAGATTGTGATACTAGGATTCATAAAATATGCTCTCTGTTTGTCAGCTTCTCACTATCTCTGAATTTTTATACGCTTCTTGAGAAACACTAATGTTGCCAACTTTTATATTAAACGGCCATAAAAGTTCTTAACACGTACACATCAAAGCCGGTTTAAGGTTATTTACGTCGTGCGCAATTTACATGCGAACTTGCTAAACCTTTTAGGAACAACACGGCTTTAAAACCACAATTATAAGGGTTTCCTTTTTGTTCTGCTTTTCTACACTTCTTTTGTTATTGCTCAGAGATGCCAAGGGAGATCATACGCCAATGTCATAAACAAAAGTTGCATAATTAATTCTTACAAGTTACATAATTAATTCTTGGGAACAATGGCAGTTTTAATTACGGTTTTTTACCATGTAGGTCTAATCTGTGTAAACTCCAAGGGCACTGCAACCTTATTATGTTCTCCCTATCTGAATTTGCTTTACCCATTTTCAACACCTCAGTAAATTTGATTATGTGATACAGATCCGCGACTGGACGCTTGACATATGATTCTGTCTGTGCTTGCTCTTTAATATACCTAAGGTTCCTTTCTCAAGAGTTTACAGTTTTATCCTCTTATTTAATCATTTTGTCATGGCAAATGTTTTAATAAAAAAGTGTCCAGCCTTGTTATATTATCCTTAATTGAAATTTCCCAAAAAGTTTCTCCAGTAATCCTTGTTTGGTCTTGAACCAGTTTTTGAACACGGGGGGGGTTCTAAGAAGATAGTAGGGGGTACTGTCCTCTTGTAAATTCCTAATGGAAGTAAGCTCCATAGCAAGAAAAATAGCTACTCCTTGTCTTATAAGTTCATTGGATTTTTCGTTGGTCAATACCTCAGAATTTTCTGGTACCAAGAAAAATTTAAATGTGTTCCATAGTATGAGCTGAAGCTTAAGTTGAGTGAGATCTATTTATGAGCGATGAAGTTAAACAATAGGTCTGACCATCTAGTGTATGCAATGATCTCTGGTTCCACTCTTCCAAAGTTTATAACTCTTCGTCTCATTCTTATACCAGGTTGGATTTCACCATAATAGAAACCAATCTACCACTTTAGCTCATACTTCATGTAGTAATTCTTGTTAGCTACCTCTGTTTGTATCGATGGTAATGGAAAAATAATTTTGGGTTTGATCTCATGTCCACGAATGTCCAGTAGTGGATTTACTAAAGTGTTTACTATCCATATAGGACCTAATCTTACTCCGTGAAGACTGAGGTCGACTGAGCTATATGTCTTCATTTCAAGCAAAGGAAGTTCTAATAGGAACCTCCAAAGGAGAGCTTTCCATAGCTTCTGCAATTCACAATCTCTTCCTGGTCGAAATAGTGAACTGCAATTATTTGAGTTGCCTTAAACCCCCAAATGAAGTCAGTTTACGTGATGGAAGGCGATTTAACTAAGGTATAACATTAGGTCTAAATCTCCAACTTTTGCCATAATCTCGTCATTATGTTGCTAGTATTGCTACTGATTTATGTATAATCCTTTCCATATGGTGATTCTATGTTTGATACATGCAATTTATTTGTTACGGAAGTTGCTACAGGATTTGAGTATTTCTATCTATTTTTGGTCATTTTGGATGGATCAAGCATGTATTAAATTGAAATGTCAGCACTTGCTACGATATCATCCAAAATGTCATCAAGGGCAGGTTTAAGAAAATTTAAGCCCTCTTTAAAACAATTAAATTCTTTTACATTTTGTCACCTCCCGGATGTGATCTACCTTAATTCCATTCCAATTCTGCACTTACTGTCGGAAGTATTTTAAAGGCTTAAAGCTTAAGGTCATTCATATAAAATAAAAGTCCATTCATCTTAATATTTTTATGTAAATGTCATTAAACGAAGATACGTAATAAATATACAATATAAATCTGTAATCATACTGTGTCGACAAACAGTCCAGTTTTTACCCTTCGCAAAGAAATAAAACCTATGAAGCACAAAAATGATAACAGAACAAGCAGTCTTCGCTAATAAAAATTGCATGTTATCCTCGCCATATAAGACATAAAGTTCCAGACAGACATGCTCATAAATACCTTATCTCTGTCAAATTCTCCTGAAAAATGTTCATGGGAAATGTCCAAAGACAATTTTTAGTTCTTAATAAATCCTGTTTAGCGCCCCTCTGTGTAAAGTTTGCGCTTGACCCCTGCCATATTTCACATACTAGTCTGTTTGATGTAATCTTGTCCTCGTAAATTATAATTTGACCTTGGAGTGCCTCAAGGCCCCGGATTATGTGACGTTGGCAATGGAAATATATTTTGTACTATGAAAATTTACGGTTATTGCTGCTATTAAAGATCAGCCAGATAAAATATACTGCCACATGGTTCATGTTGGTGTTTGTTAGTATTATTGTCGAAATAATAGATGAAAAAATGGGATCATTCGCATTGACTTAATGTTTCTATATGGCTACTTTTAGTTTAACTATTAAGCAATAAAAATATTTTATATTTTTTGTTTCTTAATTTGCAGAAAAAAAATGTACTATATATTTTCAATAAAATTATTCTGGTCACGCCAAATACGGGTTAGGTAAAGCCTAGGGCAACACTTTAAAATACAAATTATTGGAGAATCAATCAAAACAACTACTCTTCTAGCTGATGCAAAAAGGTGTGAATTATATAGTTCGAAAGTCGTTGAGGAAAGCGTATTCAGGATCAACTTCTTAATCTATATCTAAAAATTGAAGAATTTACCTTTATTTTAACGTTTTTTTGTTTTGCTGTACTATCTATGGATATTGAAGCAATAAAAAAGTATAATGACCTTAACTAATAATTCTACAATAGTGTAAGTAATTTTTTTTAACTTTTAGACGATGACAAATTGCTTATGAAAATGCAGGGCTTAGGTAGATTAATTTCTGTTAAATGATATTAACAGTAACAATGACGATTTTAATCACACACATCTGAGCCTTATTTAATATATTTATTTTGGAAGGCTCATTGGTACTAAATATTAACCCAAAGCACAATTTTAACTAAAAAAAAAAAGAAAATGTAAAAAGATTTTCGCCACGATTGTACGATACAAAATGCCAGTGTAAAAACCCAAGCACTTGATGTGCGATACGTGTTAATGGTTCCATATTATACGTTGCGGACGTAAAATTTAAATTTTATATTTCTATAGAAAGAATTTTTCCGAACGCTTCCTGTTCGCAACAGATTTTTTTTCCCAATAAAACATATAATTTTCCAACGAAAGAACATTCTTTAGCGCTTATCTCCCTCTGGTATAATATCAATAATCGAATATTCGTTACACCTTTTATTTATTTTATCATCAAACAACTTTATATTCAGCAGCTGACACCCCCATTGAGAAAAAATGTATCTTTACACTTATTCAATTGAAATGTATGCTGGTGACATGTCAAACATACAAAGTAAGGGACAAAAAGAAATGCAAAGAGAATAAAACATATCTAGAAATGTAACATCCAGAGAAACGGCTATTCAGCTGAGAATTTCTTAGATGCTTTTACATTTACATGTTATCTGTAACAAATAGAATAAGTCGTCTTCAAATAGAACAATTGATGTACTATCGAAATAGCAAAGTTCTAAGAGACACAAGTCAGATATAAGTGTCAGTTACCGTTGATTCGCGTGAGTACAAATAATTCGCTAATATACAGCGTGTCCCACTTTTAATGCCCCCCCTTCACAACCCACTTATCCGATTTCAATCAAATTTGGGGAAAAAACGATATAACAGGTCGATTGAAGCCCTGTTCTGTATATATCTTTTCCCCTAAGAATTTTATTTTCGCTACTCTTGAGTTTATGTCACTCTATTATCCGTATTTATCATTCATTAGCACTTCTAAGTATATAAAATTGTCCACTTCCCGAAATTCAAGAGTTTCTTCTTGCACTTATTTGTAGTTTTCATTTTTCTGTCGTTCTTTCTTTTGTAGTGTGTCTTAATTGCATAAGTTTTCTTTTTTTCTGGTTAATCACCAATCCATACTTTTTTGCCGTCTCCAATAGACTTTTCAATATGTTCTTTTTTTATCTCTGGCTATCTACACAACGTCGTCTGTAGGCCAAACATTGGTGTTTCTGCTTAGTTTTATTCCCATTATATTTGTGCTACTTTCTTTCATTACTTTATCTAATACAATGCTAAACAAGACCATCAAAAAAAGGTCTCCTTATTTCTCTCCTCTTTGCACTTTGAATTCTTCGGAGAGGCTGTTTTCAATTTTAACTGCGTAAACTGTGTCTTCTATTGTCGTCATGACCAGATTTACTATTTCCTTTGGTATTCTACATTTCTTTAGGACTTCAATTAGCGTTTTACTCTCTGTTTACCATATAGGTATTTCTTGAGGATTACATTGCCCCAGCCAAATAAATTTGGCAAAAGTATATATCTAAAAAGATATATTCGATATTTAGCCATCACTGTGAATTTCTTACACTTTTACCAACAACAGACAATTGTTTCGACCTGTTAGGTCTCATCAGTGTTGTACAGGTTTGGTACGGGTATATCAGAGATATCCCAAGTGAAGACAATTCCAGCGTAGTAAATATCGAATGTATCTCAGTTTGGATCCGATGAGAATCGGACACTTATAACTTGCGCCATCTATAAGATGAGTAAGGAAGACATATATTCCAGCAATTTTTACGGTGAGAGCACTGTTACATGCAAACTATCCAACTGCATAGCAGAAAAAAGCTTAGGTGTATGCAACACGTTACGCACAGCTACAAGTCGAAACAATTGTCTTTTGTTGGTAAAATTGTAAGAAATTCACAGTGATGGCTAAATATCGAATATATCTTTTTAGATATATCTCTGTTTACTGTATCGTAAGCAGTCTTGAAATCTACCAATAGCATAAGACTATGAATTTCATACTCGTATGCTAATATCTACTGTATTAAAAAAAATTGATCAATTGTTGCCCTGCCTTTGTGAAAACCACACTGATAGTCTCCTAGGAATTCTTCTGGTTTCTCTTCTAATCTCCTCTTACAATAATAATGGCCAATGAATGCACATATCATACCAAAAATTTAGCAACCATTGCATTAGCCTGGAATCCGAGAATAGTGATGTTATTAGGTACTACCTGCACATATGACGTATCGATTCAAAACCTGTGATATTTAATTTTTAAAACCCATCAGTTCTTATTGCATTCCTAATACGAATATGCACTAGCCTTACCCTGACATAAGAAACTACATTAGTTCTACTAAGACTTTAAAAAGACATAATTTTCAATATCATCATCGTTCCAGAAAAGAAATATCTTCCAATTTTTAAAAAGAAAATCGCCATACCTGCCTTCACTTATACTGTAGTGATAACTAGCAGTCCCTACAGGAACATATACAACAATAAAAGCAACGTAAAAAATTACTTCTTCAGAAACTATCAAAAATGTATTTGCTTTTTGTAAATCCGTGTATAAGGGAAAGTCTTCTATTTTTTTTGTTTTCAAAAGAAATGTCGGGAAAGCGTACTTTAGCATAGTATTTTAGAAGATGAAAGCTGCCTTTATGTTGATTGCTTATTTGCATTTTCGCGTGAACCGTTTCCTATAAGAATGGGGTCATTTTTTTAACACACTTTTATTAGCTTCACTTGTATGTTTGTTTGTATGTAACGGAATCTTTCAACGAGATTTTCACCCACTTCAAAACGTCAGATTAAACTGAAACTTTGCACTCTTATTAAAGATCGATGACAATACAATAATTTTATAATTTTGTCCTAATAACCAGGACCATCAGGATAAAATAAAAATCATTCTACAGGTTAAGCATATGCCATCTACAGAATGACGGTAAATGTTATCCTTCTTTATCGACATAGAAAAAGAAATTTGAAATGAAATATTTTGAAAAAAATTTAAAATGGAAAATATCGAAAAAAATTTGTCTTTAAAAATAAAAAAAAATATTTGAATGCAAAAATTTTGAAGAAAATTTGAATTGAAAAATGTCGAAAAAAAATTGAATTGAAAAATGTCAAAGTAAAAATATTTCAGGAATTTTGAAAAAACATCGATTTCTAAAATTTGAATTGAAAAATTTGGAAAAAATTTTGATTTCAAAAATATTAAAAAAAAATAGTTTAAAAAAACACGCTTTAAAGGGAAACCAAACTAAAAAATAAAAAAATAAGAATAAAAGTGATTGACAAAAAATAATTTTATTGTAAAAATGCGTGGGGTGCTAACTCTACTTTAATCAATAGCTACCAATGAAATATTTATAACAATTGATATCATGTACCCCACGTTTTTTTACAATAAAATTATTTTTTGTCAATCACTTTATTCTTATTTTTTTCTTTTTAGTTCACTTTCCCTATAAAGCGGGTTTTTTTTAGTTTTTTTAAACTAATTTTTATTAGTGTATAAACTGCCTGGCATATAATATATTTTTAGTGCAATTTCATTTTTTTTTTTTTTTAGAAAATGTGATCATATTCTTAATAAACTTACTTATTTAATATACCTACTGAAAAATAAATAGTGTATAAACTGCCTGGCATATAATATATTTTTAGCGCAATTTCATTTTTTTTTTTTTAGAAATGTGATCATATTCTTAATAAACTTATTTATTTAATATACCTACTGAAAAATTCTGTGGTTGGAGAATTAGGAAACTAACTTCATCATTGACGCCATTTTCAATTTTTTTCTAACCAAACAAATACGGTTTTAGGTTTTAGCTATCTTAGAGAATTTAAGCATTTATGGCAGTAGGTACTAATGCTTTTGTAATTTTATTCTTGCGCACAGAAATGAAGATATAGCAATTTTATGGAGATACTATCATAAGGAATCTAATAAAGATACCTCTTCCCTAATAGCATCAAATTTGTTTTCTAGTAAGTTAAATAGGTTTTGGTATATCGAGTGATTAAATAGAAAACGCTCAACAAGTACCTAAACCATGATGCAATCCCTTATTTTAGATGCTACTTAAAATGATTTAACTATAATATCAGTAATATGTCTACAGAGTCAAAACGAGATCATCAGCAAATTGCAGTATAATACAAATTATGCTCAAATCATCCTTTCGAATTATAGAAATTGCTGATATCGATATCGACAACGATATCATAAAAATTTTTATTTTATTTCAGAAGACCATCCTGTAAATTTGTTCCAACTCCCAACCTAATGTTTCGCATCCCCATAAAATAACTCCATATAATTGAACTATATTCCGGAACACCTCACAAATCTTTGGTTGGTTACAACTGATTAAATTATCTTGTGTGGTAAGTTAGTTTTCTTCCAGCGTGTTGAATGTGTCGAGGTGTGGGATTTAGATCCCTCTTTGGGCATATACTTTGAGTGCGGTGGACGACGGCGGTAAAGACACAAGGCGTTAGGGGCGCCACCTTGCCAGGCTAATTGGAACTAATGGCAACTTCGTTGTGACCGAACCGTATACATCACCTTGCCTGGACAGCCTAACCGGAGAAACTTGCTAATTTGGACCCCTGAGACCCCAAACCGACGATGCACTCTATGAATTATGTGATTTTGCTATCTTACAAGGAATTCTAAATTAGGAGAACGATATCAATCATTTAAATATTATCCTCTGGTTTATCAGGCAGTATTAATTACCGACGATTTGTCTTAGGAAATTGTTTATTTATGCACGAAATATTCTCGCGTTCATTAAATATGTCCCCAAATGTGGTTGTCGGACAACACTCTCAAATTTATGTTTAAGTAACCTCAATCAGAATGTACAGGACGTTTTTAATTTTTGCATCCCTGAATCAACTAAAAATACCATTCATTAAAAAATAGACGATCGGTTCAGTGGTGTTCAGCAAAGAAAACCCATTTTATTTGTTCAGTTAAGTACTAAAATATCAGTTTCTTGCTACACGAACTTTACATTCATTAATATATTGAAATACATCCTGGGACTACTATAATACGTACTTTTCCAACATACATTATCTAAAATGTGCCCATTATGCATTATAGTTAATAATATAATCCGCTAGAGAGCATAGTTTTCACTTAAAGTGATATTTACTTTTGCGTTGGAAGTTAACTACCAAACTTTGGAAATATAGAGCCATATGAAGCAATGAATTTAACGGTAAGAATATTTTAATGAGGAACATCCAACGTTATTTCAGTTACTTCCAGCCGGGCTGGAGTAAACTGGAATAAGTTGCTGCAGTTATTTCATGCCTTTACCTGCAAAGAATATTTTAATATTAAGTTTGTATCTCTTTAATTTGTAGCGATATTATTGAAAAAGTTTCGCACTCCATAAAACCCTTATATTGTGTCTGTGCAGCTTAGATACGAATTGAAACTTTCTCCAGTGGGACTACATATTTCTCTTATCCCAGTAGACACTCCTCTATTGCTTTTCCAATACTAGGATACTCGCTTCCTACAGCTCGATTACAATATAAACTCTGTTTAAGGTCGTCATTATTAAAAAAGTGCAGTTCAATTTCCCGAAAGGGGATTTGAACGGTTATTAGGATAAAAGTTGTTTAATATCAAGTTTCTCGTAAGTCACTTCATAAAAAGTAAATACTAGGGAATGCTCTGTGTGTACACCCATTGAGCAATAAAGTAAAAATATGAAGGCAAGAGGATTTAACGAAAACTTTCATAGGATAAAAAGTTATTACGTTAAAGATACTAAGACGTATTTTATATAGTATGGAATTTAGTCCACGAATTTAATTAGCAAACTATGTACTTTGTCCGGTGCCTGTTCGATATAACTTCTACTTACAGAATGCCTTGGAGAAATCGCATAAGGTAAGATTTACGTGTTTGCTATCTACAAGACCAGTGGTACACCATTCCTATTGATATATCCTATCATATTTTAGGGGATACAACAGTTTTCCATTTTGTACTAATTCTATGGCCTACTGAAACTGAAGAATTTATTTTTTTTAAATAACTAAACAAAAACGAGAACAAGACAGGATAAGAGTTTTTGTTACTGTAATCAAAACGCTTGTTTTTACGAAATATTCAGTCAAAAACTAGTCAAATACAGGAATTATGTATACAAGACATCTCTGTTTTATTAATTTTAGGACTTCCCGAGTCCAAAATTTAAAAAAATATGTAGTCAGATTAAATAAAGAAACAGAATATAAGTACAAGACCTTTTTTTAAAATAATTTTATAAAAAAACTTACTAAATCCATAACATTTGTTTTTAAAGAGGATGAGGTTCAAATTTATTGGAAATAGGATATACAAGACTTCTCCTGTTTTAATAATTTTATGACTTACTCAGTCCAAAATGCTTGTTTTTAAAAAATTGAAGTGAAACTAGTCCAATATAGTAACAAATGGGTTAATTTTCCTTTTTTCCTAGTTTTACGACTTAATAAATCAAAACACTTGTTTTTGGGAAATGTTTGATCGAGAACAAGTTAAATGCGGGAAATACAAGATTTATCCTTTTATTTATTAATTTTAAGACCTACTAAATTCAAACCACTTATTTTTAAAGAACCATATAGCCAAAAACTAGTCAAATATAGAAATCTT
Organism: Rhagium mordax; assembly: GCA_963680705.1. Lineage (NCBI taxonomy): Eukaryota > Metazoa > Arthropoda > Insecta > Coleoptera > Cerambycidae > Rhagium > Rhagium mordax. The sequence goes on along the minus strand of OY796659.1, from coordinate 67,577,914 downwards.
ATTTTTGACACTTTTTATTGTTTCCCTACTTTCAAAACATTTGTTTTTAAAAAATGTTGAATCAAGATATTGGTTTTTAAAAAACATCTACTCAAAAATTTGTCAAATACAGAAATTGAGTTCCTCTATTTTCATTTTATTATTTACTAAGCTTAAAATCCTTAATTTTATGAGTCTAGTCAAAATACAGAAACAGAATACAAGATTTATTGAAACCATAACATTTATCTTTAAAAAATATCACGTTAAAAACAATTGGAATTGGATATACAAGACTGCTTCTTTTATTTACTAATTTTATGATTTACGAAGTTCAAAACACTAGTTTTAAAAAATTAACTTCAAAAATAGTCTTGAATTTTTTAATAACTTTATACTTCCCTCTTTTTTCCTAGTTTTGCAACTTAATGAGTCCAAGAAGAAGCTTTTAAAGAAAATACAATATACAGGGTGTTTCTAAATCACATGTAAATCTTTGAACCACATATTCTTTATTTAAAAATATGACAAAAACTTTCTATAAACATATATTCAGAATCGAATCCTAAGGGAGCTGGAGGCACCTCAAGATAGCATTTAAAAAGTAGTTTTTTTTTTAATTATTTTGGAAATGACGTAACAAATTTTTTTCATATTTGGAATATACAATTAAATAATGGATTCGCCTAAAATACTAAAATTTTATCAAGTTCAGTTAACTCAAAATACATATTTTAGCCCCCATAAATAAAAATTTTCATCAGAAAAAGCCACTTTATTGCTAAAGAGTAAAAAATTTTTAATTTTTAAGTAGAATGATTTGTTATCTGACTTTTCCTTCTTCTGTAAAATTTTGCTTGGATTAACCGTTTCTGAAGAAATGTAAGAAATCTGCATAAGCTCTGCTTATCAAATTATGAACTTTGATTTTATATCAGTTTATGGAAAGTCAATATGACTAGTGGCAGCTGGTGAATTTTCAATGTTCGATATTTCAATTTCGAAACATGGGACCTATACCAAGAGGTTTCATTTGGGATCAAAATGAGAATGTTGGCGAAAAAAATATTGAAAAACAATTTGCGAAAAAAAATTCCGAAAATCCCATCAAAGTCATAATATTAAATATATTTGAATTTTTTTTTTAAATATCAGAATAATCTTCGATCACTCTATGACAACATTTGTTTTGCTTTTGAAAAAATATTAATTTTTGTAAAAGTTACCAGCATTTGAAATTTTTAAAGGCTCGAATTTTAATTTCAAAAATGCTGCAAATAGCCTTGTCTTAAATTGTATCGAGGATTTTTCTGATATTTAAAAAAAAAAATCAATCATACAAAATTTCAAGACTTTAGGGGGAATTTTTCTTCCCAAATTGTTTCACAATTTTTTTTTTTTTTGATTCCAAATGAAATCTTTTATAATTCGGTGCAGGTACCATGTCTCTAAATTGAAATGTCGAACATTGAAAATTCACCAGCCGCCACTAGTCATATCGACTTTCCATAAACTGACTTGATATAAAATACAAAGTTGATATTTGATGAGCAGAGCTAATGCAGATTTCTTATTTCTACAGAAAATGATTAATCCAAGCAACATTTTACAGAAGAAGGAAAAGTCAGATAATGAATCATTCTATTTAAAAATTGAAATGTTTTACTCTTTAGCAATGCAGTGGCTTTTTCTGATAAAAAAAATTTATTTATGGGGGCTAAAAAATATATTTTGAGTTAACTGAATTTGACCAAATTTTAATATATGTATTAGGCGAATCCATTATTTAATTGTATATTTCAAATATGAAAATAATTCGTTTTGTCATTTCCGATATAATTAAAAAAAAACTACTTTTCAAGTGCCATCTTGAGGTGCCTCCAGCTCCCTTAGGAGTCGATTCCGGATATATGTTTATAGAAAGTTTTTGTCATATTTTTAAGTAAAGAATATGTGGTTCAGAAATTTACATGTGATTTAGAAACACCCTGTATAACATTTCTCCTTTTATTAATAATTTTATGATATACTGAATCCATAATATTTTTTTAAATATCATTTTTAAAAAATATATTGAAATTGGATATATTTACAATACTTTTTACTAATTATATGACTTGTTCAGCCCAAAATATCTAATTCAAATATAGGAAACGGATATTTTTCCTTTTCTTCCTAGTTTTATGACTTAAGGAGTTCAAAACACTTTTTAAAAATATGTATCTTATCAAAAACTAGGTAAAAACAGAAATATTTTATACAAGATTTCTCCTTTAATTTACTAATATTATTACTTACCAAGTCAAAAAAACTTGTTTTTAAAAAATCATATATTCAAATAAAATGAACTGGATTTTCAACACTTTTCTTTTTTTCCCTTAGTTTCATGACTTTATGAGTTCAAAACATTTGCTTTAAAAAAATATCTAGCCAAAAACTAGTCGAATACAGAAATTGGAAATAGAGGACTTTCCCATTCTTATTTCATATTTTACTAGGCTAAAAAGTTATTACTTAGTATAAATAAACTTTAAACTGATAAGTATTAACCAAGCAATACACATTTCAGATTAACTTCTAGTTTTAATGGCTTCAGTTCATCTACACATCAAACTTAGTTCTCTTTTACTAAGTCTATTATAATGTACAAATTAAGTTTAGTTGTTTATCAAAATTCAGTAACGATGAAATATCTTGAAAGCGCTTGAGTTGTTTACTGAAAGCTTCTTGAATGTCTTACAGGATTTGCACTATTCAATGATTCGATGGTTTTGAAAAGCTCTTGCTGCAACATGAACACTGCATGTTAGTATTACATTATTCCTCTTTAAGTTATTAAGTCATATTATATACTAGCACGATATTGCATAACAATGGAATATAGGGCAGCAATTCTGGAGATTAAATAGAGTTACTGGGTGATGGTTGATTTTTGATAATGGAGAAGAAATATCCAAAGTAAATATGAGTTCAGTGTCTATAGATTCGATTACAAATTAAAATTCTTCCCTTTTAAAACAACAATATGAAACAACAATTAAAATCAATAGAAGTGACAAAGATATTTTCTCGCTATCTCTCCTTTGCCTCTTAGGATGTATTTATAGACAGATGGGCAGAACGGAGCACGTTACATTAATGCGTCAGACATATTTACAAAAACATGTTGCAAGAAATATTCCCATCTTTACGACTCAAATTCTATTTTCTGAAAATGTGGAACAATTCTCTTAGGAGATTAGGCAGTAATAAATAATGTAGAAAGGGGCGATTGAGTAATAAAAGCATTATATATGCAAAATATATGCCCTTACGAATCCGCGCCACGAAAAATTCCGCAATAGGCGAGGAAATGAAATTATATTTTTTCATAAAGCGTCCCTAGACGGCATTTGTCTACAAGAGAACTTTTAAGATTTTTCTTCCTGTTTTTATTTTATTTTTATTCATGAATGTTTTTAAAAACATCTCTGAACTGCAATAAAAGATGCATAAATAGTTCCTTCTTTTGTTGGCTTTTTCTTGCGCTTATCCGCTGCTGGTGCGATGATTCTGCTTTAATGATTACTTCCCAGTGTTTATGCTGTGTTTGTAAGAATTTTATATTCACTTGAAAAACTAGTACTTATAGCACTAAGAGTAATAAATCATTGTCACAACGAGGATATTTATTTTAACCCAGAAACTTATAGCGTTATATTTTATGTACACAATAAAATAATGTACAAAAATATACTATCGCGATGACTAGCAAATCAGTTCTTTCCCCTATCCCCCTAGAAAACACAGCGCATAATAAGTGCTTACAGGTAATCAACGAATATAATTAAAAATAAATCCAGTAAACCAATTTTGTTACCGCGTCTTATTAATTCTTAGTGGATTTTTAAAAATTAACATTTAAAATCGTATATCAAAGTAAATGCAACTTCCCAATTTCTTTCTTTATTTTGAGATATCCTGATAGGATTTGTAAAGATAACTTGTCCACCTTCTCATTGTTCCTGGCCAAGCAGGTTTAATCTACATATAATTCCATAGGCACCTTTTAAATGGACCTATTAAAAAATAACTAGTATTATTATTTTTATTTGATTGTTAAAAAAAATTACATTTGCTCGTGATCGTGTTTTACTTTTAAATATTTTAGACGACTATTTTGCCCACGGTGTTTTCCAGTTGTGTCTTTGATCATAAACTCGCAGCAAAAATAATTAGAAGAATTTGTAACACTTTGGCAAGTAAAGCAACATAACTTTAAGTAGAAGCAATGTATAGAATTTAGAGCGCGCCATGAAAGAACACTTATTACGTTATTTATTTAGTACATACCGGTCAGTTGCGGCAATAAAACCAGAGTTTTATAATTGCCATTAAACTTAACTGAAACTTACACCGTCTCCTCAAAATAAATACAAATTTTAGTGGCGATTAATTTCTGTCATCGTAAACCACTTTGATGAGATACTTGGAGCTTTGTAAAAAGGAAAGAATATTACAGCTATATAAATTTGTGTTCGTTGAAGGTATCTAGTTAGAGGCTTGTTTTTATAATGAAGAGTTATGCGTATTTAAAAATTTGTATTTATTATTTAAAATCAACAATGTTTACTAGATTGGAATGTTTCATCAGACAACATGGAACACCATTATCATTCATATTATTATTAGTTTATTATAGATAATCGAAGTCTAGGCCCATAGTTGTTTGGTAATCTCTAAAGAATAAATAGAGAAAACGAAGAAAAAATAAATACGACACCATTAGGAAAAAGAACAAACGAGTCTCCAGCAGATCCATTAAAGGAGAAGGAAAAAAAGAAAATAGTGCGAACCAACTCCACTACAACTGTAAGAAGCGACAAATCTGACAGAACAAGGAACAAGGAAGCAATGCAAACAACAAACCGAAGCAAAAGGTTCTACTGTTCTCTAAAGAAAGGAACTTATGCAGTAAAAAGTAAGTTTATAAATAAATGGAAAAAATAAATAAATAAATAAATAAATAAAAAATAAATAAATAAATAAATGAGTAAATAAATAAAATTTAACTTGATTTTAATAAACTCTTAGTTAAGTAAATTATGAATCAGTATATTAGAGATTTTAAAGTGGACACCATTAAAACCTATAACCTAAAAAATTGTAAGGAAGCAAAAGAAGTTCTAAAAATAAATAACAATGTCAGTAATTTCAAAATTCTCCACAATAACATTCGAAGTTTGAACAAAAATTTGGATGAATTCAAAATTTTTCTAGATAACTTAGATTCTGATTTGGATGTCATTATTTTTACTGAAACATGGAATATTGTAGATATAAATTTATATAATATAGAGGGATATGACATAATATATAATTACGGTAACTACAATCAAAATGATGGTACTGTTGCATACGTCAAATCTAACCTCTATTATACCTATAAAGTAGAAAAAATAAATAATCTAAATTCATTAAATATTAAAATTAAGTTAAATAAGAAGAGCAGTATATTAATGTAACAAATGTAGATATCACCCGGTAGGTATGGTTTCTTTTTGTTAAAGTTAAAAGTTTCGTAAATAGAATACGTGACTGATTGTGGAATTGTAAAAGGGGCATTTCTTTTAAAACAGACTTGTAAAAATTTAGTACGTGTCAGGCCCAAATGATGAAATATGTTTACCACCCGCAGTTAAGATATACCATCATAGAAGAGCCATAACGTTTATTTGCAGAGGTCCAGGGATATCCAACAATTGTTAAGTTCAAAACATTTCTTTGGAAAAACCTACGGGTACAACTAAATCGGTACCACATGTTTGAAATACGTTGAAGAGCCACGGAGGATATAGTACAGGCAAGTCGGTTAAACAAGCGTAATTTAGTTAATGGCTTTATTAGGGTATTTCATGGAAGACGCGTAACCCATCAATCACAAGTAGTGAATCAATCGAATACGCGAGTAAAGGTCATCAACCGTCAACAGGAATCATATTTCGGTGTCTATCTCTTATCTACAGACTATTTTGAATAACATAAGTAAGGTAGTTAGTTCAAAAGATATTCCATTATATGTAATGTGCGTAATATTAAGATAGGTAGGAATCTATATACACCTGAGCTAGGTTTTGTCCCGAAATGGAATTACAGGAATGATTAGTGAAATTGGGTTTCCCTAGCTCGTAGTTGCGAATGCAGGTGCTATATAGAAATAGTTTAATATGAATTGTATTTGTATCATAGTTAGGATAATTAAGTAAGATTCTAATACCATGGTAAATTATTAACATAGTAAAGGAATGTACCATAAGAATAATTTTCCATCGTAACGGGCAGATAGCGCTACAGGTCGGGTTGAACTTAAGTACCGTCGGGGACGAGTGCAATTGGGTAAATCGCCTAATGACTTACCCACCCCCTCAAGTGTAACCGCCCTTCAGGCAAATCGACAACCTGATGTGCTAAAAGCTTTCAGCTTTTTAAACCACTTTTTGTCTAGCTTCCGACCGAAAACATCATCTCTAGTTTCGCGAATAAGAAATAAAGAAGTAAAGATTGTAGTGATTGTTCTGTGTTTTCTGATTTTGTTCGTTTGTTAATATATGTAGAGTCAGTCATTTATTTTTGTTTTGTTGATTGAATTAGTGGACGTTTGTCTATTTTCCACTATTCGAGGATTCCAGAACGTTTGTCTATTTTCTGGAAATCCTAGTGATAATAGTTTAACCGTGGTTTGCGAGATATTTTTGAACCCATGTAAATGTTATCCAGGCGTAAAGCTAGATATTCACTTTCGCCACTGCCAACATTAGCATTCTAAGTTAGAACGAATTTGGATATTGTTTTGTTTTAATTGTTCATTTTGTACTGGGACTTATTCCCCGGATTTTTCCTTTATTGTTTTGTTTTTACCTTTTTTAGTTTTCAATTGTAAATAAATAGTATTTTAAGTGTTTTGAGATACTTTCGTTTTATTGACAATATAGTTGGCAATTTCATTGATCAGAAAATATGGAATAAACAGGTTGAAGTGCTTACTAACCCACGACACGTTTTGTGAGTGACATCAGTGTCCAATACAGCTGGCTGGTCGATAATGAGTAAAGGAGTAAGACATAGATAAGTTAATGAGGGCTCGTACTATATTCTGTGGGTAGTGATTCTGTCTAGAGACTAATTAATTCGAGTATTGATATATTGAAAGAACCATGTTATAGTAAACTGGTTATCAAAGTATAAAATAAATATCTTTTTATAAATAGTAAAAATAGCTCGGCAAGACTGTTATATTAATAACAGCCTTGTACAGATCTCCAAGCATGGATCCTAACGATTTTAACAAAGACTTACAAAATTATTTTCAGTCAAAAAATACAAATATAGAAGATTACTGCATATGGGTTGGAGACATAAATATCGATTTGTTACAAAATAATGATTTTACTAATGAATATTTAAATATATTAAATGAATTCGGTTATGTGTCAACAATCAATGATATAACTAGGTCTCAAGGAAATCAAAACTCATGTATCGATCACATTTTTATTAAATCAAAAAGTAACATTACAGATCTTCTGTTAATGCCTCTTATTGTACATGCAGATGTTACGGATCATTATATAGTTATGCTTCAAATAATTCTCAATTTAGACAAAAAAACTTTAGAAAATACAAACATAATTAAAATATTAAATTATAAAAAATTACATGACGCCTTTAAATTTGTGTCCTGGGACCCTGTATATTCAGCGAAAGATATGGAATCTGCAACAAACATTTTCATAAGCATAGTTACGAATATTATGGACGATTGTACTGTTTTTAAAAAAAAGGCTAGAAAAAATACTAGAAAAACACCATGGATAACAAATTCGCTGGTTAAATCTGTTCATACAAAGAATATTATGTTTAAAAATCTTCAAAAAGACCCTAATAATATACAACTTAAAATTCAATATAAAAACTACAAAAACAAATTGACAACATTAATAAACAAAACAAAACATGAATATTACCAAAATAAAATACAAAATAATATCTCGGATACAAAAGAGCTGTGGAAAGTAGTACAAGAAATTACTCAAACAAGAACTAAAAAGGTAGACATACAATCAATAAAAAATTAAGAAGAAGTCTTAATATCCGACAGTAAAAATATATCAAATGAATTTATAAATACGTTTACAAAAATGGGTAAAACTTTAGCAAACAAAATTAAAAAAAACCCTAATTATACAATAAATAGATTTATATATCCCAATTCACTATTTTTAAGACCCACTAACTCTGAGGAAATAAAAACAATAATTAAAGAACTAAAAAATAATAAATCCACAGGAATAGACAATTTAAAGGCAGAAGCACTTAAAACAATTTCCGAAGATATAGCTGAACCTTTCGCGTTTATATTAAATAATTGCATGGAAATTGGTTTATGGCCTTCTGCATTTAAAGAATCATTAATTATTCCCATATATAAAAGCGGCGATACATCTAAGGTGAACAACCATAGACCCATCTCACTAATTACTAACTTAACGAAAGTATTCGAAAAAATAATAAAACTAAGACTAAATTCATATATTAAGAAATATAACATACTGTCAGATAAACAATTCGGGTTCAAAGAAAATGTATCGACACAAGACGCAATACTGGCATTGACGACCAAGATCTACTCATCTTTGGATGAAGGTAAGCCATGCCTTTGTACTTTTATTGACTTATCAAAAGCATTTGACACGGTCAGTCATCATTTACTCTTGCAAGCACTGGAAGATATCGGAGTAAGGAATAATTGTTTGCAGCTTTTTAAAAACTATATATCCGACAGAATCCAGTGCGCAAGAGTGAATGATGTACTGAGCGAGTCATTAGTAATTGAATATGGAGTGCCTCAAGGCACAGTATTGGGTCCGATACTATTTTCGATATATGTTAATGGTCTTTTTTCAATAGAAAGCAGAGGAGAAGTTAATTACTTTTGCAGATGATACCGCGATATTTTACAAAGGTGAAACATGGGAAGAAATTAAAAATACAGCTGAGTCTGATCTATGTAATGTAAAAAATTGGTTCGACCATAAGCTATTAACCATAAATTCTGAAAAAACTTTTTACGTACCATTTAGTTGTAATAAAACAAAACGTCCGTCCTTTGAACAAATAAACATTGACATACAAGAAAATCAATATATCATATCGCCCAAATCAGAAATAAAATATTTAGGAGTCGTCATAGATCAACATCTAAGGTGGGATTCACATGTCAAATATATAACAAAAAAATTACGGTTCATTTTATACAAATTTAAAATTCTACAAAAAATACTGACAGTTCCTCAAATGAAAAGTATGTACCACGCTTTGGTCGAAAGTCACCTTAATTATGGTATACTAGGGTGGGGTGGGGTAGCCAAATCTCATCTTTCTGCACTTGAGGTCTTACAAAAGAGGTTTCTGAAGATAATGATGTCCAAAAATTACAGATATTCTCTTATATATGGAAGCTAAGGTTTTTGATCTCCGACAAACATTTTATTTTCAAGTAACTGTAAAACAACATTATCAAAAACAATTAGCTATATTACCCACTCACAGTTATGATACCCGGCAATGAAATAAATACATATATCCCCTTATGTTAAAAACTATCGGTCAGAGATCATACAGCTATTTGGCTCCCAAATTATATAATACGGTTCCAGAAGAAATAAGAAATGTCAAAATAAACAATGTTTTTAAAAAAAAAATTAAAGCAATTTATGTTTGGAAATGATAGGAAAATATTTGAAGAATATATTGATATAAAAAATAATTAAAAAAAAAAAATAAATAAACTGATTTTTTGTTATCGTAAATGTAGGTGTGTTATGTACATAGCTTAGGTTGTTTGTGTGTTTATATAATATGTATTTGAATGTATCTATGTATCTCATATTGAAAATATGTGTCATATTATAATTATTAGAATAAGTTACTTCTTTTTCTCAAAACAAGTGTTATTCACTTATTGAGTTATCTATTTATTTACAAATTTGTCAAATTTATACTCTCTATTTATATATTTATATATGGTAAATAAATATTATTATTATTATTATTATTATGTAGTGTCAATTAATTTAAAAAATTAGATAGGTCTTATTCTGAGTGTAACAGCTGATAAGAGAAGGTTGTACCTGTCCATCACAGGGACTGTTGCTACAGAGGATTGTTTTGGAATTGTATGCGATAAATTAATACTGGACATATAAGAAGAGAGAAAAAAGCAACAGAAAATTCTAATTGGCAATATTTAAAGAATAAAAATATTCTAATTATTGCTTTTTAGAAGAAAATTCTGTTTTAGGTGAGCGCGATACGTATTTATGGATAACCCTTTCAAATCGTCATCAATAGCGTTGTATTTTTTCAAATTGCATTAAAAATTATTGATTTTTGGAAAATGGCTGAACGATATTTAAACGTAGAAAGTTTGTTGACAAACCTTGTTAATGAAATTGCAATAATTTTCTTTTAGGTGACAAAACATAGTGTACTGGTCCAGATAAAATATTTACTGGGGTTAGCTTTAAACCCCTTATTTTTTTGTTTCAGGGCGTCAATGGAATCATCTCAATTGGAGAATTCACCATTGAGACTTTTACTTATCTTATAGCTTATATTGTTTTATATTAATAGAGAAATTTTAGTTTATAGACTCTTATTTAAATGGGTGTCAGGATGTTGCCCTCATTTGATATTTAATTGAGATACTATTTGTATAAACCAACGTTGATGTCAGTTGAAATGAGCTTATTAATTCAACTATTCAATCATAGATGTTTACAATTTCACACCGGTTTTATCAAATTTTCAATAAGTTTTCTAATTTTTCTAGGAGCGACGTAGAAACATGAGCTACTTTAGCTTCGGAAAAATTCAATCCCCGACTGTTTTGTTGCTGGTCGCCAGATAACCAGGTGGGATTTTGAGTTTTCAGAGCCCACTAGACTCTTTTGTTTCACGTTTTGGTAAGTATTTTCTGTTTGTTTAAGTTATTTCTAACTTTTATGTGAAATACAGGATACATTCAGAATCTCCGATAATTTTCCTCTTTTACCAAGAAACCAGTCTCTAGAATTTGTTTTTTTCGAAAGGATTTCAAAGGACATAAATTTTTCATTTATAAAATATAATTTAGTTCATTTAAAATACAACTTTTTAAGTATTTCTCATAAAGTGCTTCTAGCCAATTCTGTCGAAAATCGAGATCTTTCTATTAAAGAAAATAGTACAGCTCCTCCAATCTGGAATTTATGACAATCTGATGAGCTTCCCCAGTATATCGTATACCACTTATTTGTTCTTTTAAATAACTATTTGAAACTACTTATATATCGACTTTCTCGTAGTATCAAAAGTATAATACCAAACGTAGTGTCACTTTCATGTACACAAATCGAAATCGTATGTAATCAGTAATCTTGGCAGTTATTAAGACTGATCTGCCCAACACTTTAACACTCTAGTTCCATCAGTGAATTTAGATTGCGCAAAGCAGAATCCAACAAAACGTTCCATAGAGATTTAATTTTTCAGATATTAGTCGACAAAAAACATCTAATTACTTAAATATGCTGTGATTAATCTAATCTAATTAAAACATACAGAACATCTACATGTTCTTCATATTGGTATGAGTAAAACATATAGTATAAAAGTAATCGTAATATTTCGGGGGATGTTTGACGTCAGCAACTCTTCATTCAGATCCGTTCTATTAAACAAACAGACAGATCGTGATAAATTAGGTTTAGGATACGGAGGAAAAACATAAATGGAACACAACTAACAGCTAACCTATACTACTAAATCCTAATTTCCTTGTTTGTTTCACTCGTCATCCTTCAGCTTTTTTATTGTGCAGTAGTTACAGTGCTTTTCTTGTGTAATCTCGGGATAAAGTCAAATTAATTTCTACACATGTTTTATAAATATTCTCATTGAAGTTATCGTTCCCAAAATTTGCAGAGAATATACTAGTGGAGGGAAATTAGTCAAAATAATTGATGAAAAGTGATGTAATCGGGAAATTGAATTTTTTCTTTGTTTTACTTTGATACTTGCAAATGAGTCGAATTTTCTCCAATTTTCCAAGATCAGAAGATTTTTACCCCATTTAGTAAATTATTATTAGTAAAAAAAGAAATAATCTGAAAAAACTTTTTTAGGTTAGGATGCCCTTTAATGTAACTATACCCCAACAGTTTGATAGGCTATTCATTTACGAGTATTTTAGTTTTTTTAAATTTTTCTATGATCAATAGAGCCGGAGATATTAAAAAAATAGTATAACGATGCCTTCGAAATGCATCAAAAATACACTTTTATGCGCTCTTCCGAGCCCGATTTGCTAATTTTTTCGATTTTCGACTCATTTAGTAGAAACTCTGAGGCGATACAGTGAAAAATCGTTTAATACGAATAATAATATCACATATTTGTCACCCGCACAAACTCGCCAAACCGTAGATTCCTAAACTGGAACACCAAATACTACTTCATTAGTTTATAAGCTAATTGCACTACAGTCACTGATGTTTAATTACTGTAACTGACTGGGTAGCATAATGAGCTACAGATGAGTGCTCTAACGAGCATACTTGGTCACACGGTGTATCGCGGACTTGGTTCAATCCCCAGCTCCGATATTGACAACGGCAATCTAGACCCTTTTGAATGATCAGGAATAACCAGGAATAATTATTAGGCAACTGGCTGCGCCCATAGTAGAACCACCTCTTCTTTTATGAAACTATAAATAATTCACTGCAACTTTACAGGCACCTGGTCTTAATTTAAAACACATTTTCAAAATCACTTCCAATGAAAATACATATTCACAAACTATCTCACAAATAAAATTTTTAAATGTTGAAAAGACACTAATAAATTTGTGACCGTAACTCTTTAGACCATTCCTTTCATAAAGTTGAATTATCTTATCTTAACCGTCTCTGCTGAGATAGTGAAACCAATGACAAGATAAGTCCAATTAACTTTTTTGAGGATATTGGTGCAAATTCTCGAGTGAAAATTACTTTGTCAAAATTCCGATTCGTTAATAACATTTCTGATTTACAGGTATTTAGGTAAACACATCAGACAAAGATATTTTACTTACTATGTAATACATTTGTAATAAATAAGAAAGTCCTACAAAAAAGGAACCCTATTTTAAAGCGAAATAAAATGAAATGCTTTGCCCACTTAGCTTTTTCCTAAACTCGTCATTTCTGTCATCATAAACCACTTTCATGGGATACTTTACCTGCCCTATATTTATTATTCAGTGAATTACTTGCATCCTTCGTGTTAAATATGAAGGTTCTGCGTGCGTCGAATACTGATGCACTTAATAGACTCATGTACTGTAAATAATAAATGCAATTGCTGGGGAAATGACGGAAACTCCGCAGGCGCCGGGTATTGACGGAGGGAATGCATTTGTATTCGGCGAAATATAATTCCGCTCCCCCTGAATTTGTTCCGAATTTGTTACCAAAACAAGTGCAGGTGATGAGGACCCGGTTGGAAATGACATTTTCTTTAAACGCTTAATTGTAATTGGAGAAAATACAACGGCATTCTGTTAGCGGATGGAAAAGAAGTTTGTTAATAAAATCCATGTCGTGAATTCTAAACTTCTGTTTTCTGTCAAGTGTTATTTTCAATATTATCAACAAATTAATTGAAAATACAACTTTATGTTTTGGGTTGGCATCCCTAAACTAGATTCATCAAATAAAGTACTACTTATCCTTACCAGTTCATCTTACAATAATAATAATAATAATAAAATTATTTATTGATGTACTTAAAGACATCCTCAAGCGCATAGCAATTCTTATCTAACTTATTTAATATCATCTGTTAAAATATTAAATTATTTACAGCGATTGTAGGTAAAGGCTTTTTCGATACAAAACTATTCAGTTGTAAAAAATCCTTAAATTATTATTAAATTTTTAAGTTAAAAGAGCTATTGGTGCGTTTTCTGTTAGACGGGATCATTTGTAATCCTTCCCCTACTCCTGAATTTTCGCATTGCAGTTTTGTAACACCCTGTGTTATCAATAAGTTTTTAGACTGATTGAATTCTAATTCACAATTTGGTTTATAAAGTGGAAGGCAGTTAAAGTGGAATGAAAAAGAAAATCGCCTGTGTGTATTAAACCGGTATTCGATCTCAGCGCTTTAAGTGTAAAGATAGCAATGAAACAACATCAATTTTAACAGAAATCCAAGAATTAGCCAATTTGTTTGTGCAATCCTTTTATCCGTGGCGTCCCCTTGCAGTGTTTTATTGAGCATTATCATGCCAATCGTTTTTTTCTCTGATAGAGAAATATAGCGGAAGGGCGGACTCGAAATAAATTCTGAAGCCAGAACTAAAATAAAATAGAAGACATAACAAATGTTCCGCAAAAACGACGTAAATGCTGCAAGCCAAATGATATATTTATTATTATGGAACTGATACTACCATAAATTTTATTGTCGATTTCGACGATTTGAATAAAATTTTCTGAAATAGATCACCGTTGTTGTAAACACCCGCAATTTGCGACTTTTATTTTGGCGATGATAGGAGCTGTAAACATTCCAACGAAACGCTAGGATAATAAACAAATAGAAATGTTCCATCATCGATGGAATATTTATGAACTCGTTTTCCTAAGAGCAGAAAATTTGGAGAGCCCAGGTGAACAGCTACGTTTATAAATACCTACGCATTGATAAAATTAAATTTACTAAAAATAGTGAAAGGAAGGATACACTGAATATAAATGGAATACTTACTGTGATCCTTGTATTCGGATTTTCGTCTTTTATGTCTATCATTCCTGTGATGTTGGGATAAAATCATATTAGCCATCTGCTTAATCTGTTGGATTGTAAGCTTTTCAACTTACCAAATTAAACAGAAGGCACTTGAGATTGTTTGAACAACAGTTTGTGGATCACCATAGAAATAAATCTCATTAGGTTTCAAATCATGAAATCTAGCTTTTCCTCTTAAACAAACAATCTGTTTTCATCTATAATCATTCCAAATTTGAGTACTCTCATAGTAATAGTAAAAATAGAGTCTATATTATTGTGGCCCCACGTTGGGCGTCAAATTATTTGTTATGGTAGGGGAAATTTTTCTATATTTTTATTTTATTTTATTTATTTGATTCTTTTTGTCTCTCTGTGCCCCACGTTGGGCGCCAAATTATTTGTTATGGTAGGGAAAATTTTTGTATATTATATTTAATTTTTTTATTTATTTTATTTATTAAATTATTATTTTATTTTTTTGTTTGCAGATTTGATTATTTTAAAAAGATTGAAAAGGTAGGTGGTATTTATTAATTTTATTTATTTAGTATTAATTTTATTTAAGAAATATAGTGATTTAATTTAATTTTAGAATTTATTTTCTAGTTTATTAGAAGTGTGACCTTTTTGACTTGGTCCACCCGTACTACACAGCGACCAGTCTACTGCGTTGATAAACGACCGTGTGTACTGCGCGTAGCGAATAACTTACTTTCAGGTTTCTGTAATTCCTGTTTTCTTTTCCAGGGTCTCCTTGGGATCTTTCTTGGGAAGAAACTTACCTTTCGAATTCTTTAGCTTATGTAAATTTTTATTAATAAATGAAAATTAAGTTCTTTATATGTTTGGTATTATTTTAAAGTGATTCTAATTAAAAATTGGTACTGCATGAAGTGCAGCATCCTGTAATTATTGAATTTGAATTGGTTATGCCTCAATCTTGCAGACTCGCAGATGTCGCCCGCACTAAAGCACGGATACTGTATATAACGTTAGAATGAGCAGAATCTGTTGTTTTATCAAACTAGACGTATGTAGATTTCAATTTAACAACATTTATTCATTTATATCAACAAATTTGGTGAAAAATACTTAAGCTAGAAGCCTGCGATAACTTTTCTCTATATTAAAACTATAAACAAATGAAATTCTTAAATTTTTTGGTTTAAAAGAAAATGTCTCCCTTTTCTTGTCTTATCAGAGATGAGCAGTCTATTGAATTTTATATTCTATGGATTTTAACGAATTTCTAAACCAACGGCCTTCACTAAAGTTCATTGACAGTGGTGAAATGGCTGTCTTATTCGATATTATGTGCTTCTCCACAATTAATCGAGACTATTTAATTAGGCCAGTAGAATTAGACGATGTGAACGGGAATCTGTAACTAATTCGTTTCAGATAGCCGTAGGTAAAAACAGGTGTATTTAGTTATAAGGAATATACCTGTGCGATTCCTCCCAAATCAAATATACAGAACATTGTTTATAAGTCACTTGTATGTGAAAAAATCATGAAATTTGGAGTTTTTTAAAAATTGCAGTAAGACTGCAGTGGATTAATTTTTTTGAATGCTTCTGTTTACTAGGTAATTCCAAACCGGTTAATTTAAGCCCCGGTTGATTTCATTTCATTGATTATTTATTTAAATAATTGCCGAAAACCATCGAAATTTTCGAAAATTTCAAGCATTTTTTACTCTGAAAGGAAAAATGCTAGACTCTTGAAACTTTGGTGGAATATGTGTCTCATTACCCTCAACTTAGAAAATAAAATTCGTTTTAAAATGTTTATTAGTTTTCGAGAAATTCTATTTGTTTATTAAAAACGTCCCAAATGTTAAATGAAAAATTGACCTATTAACGTTATCAAAAATAATTCAACCACAGCTCATTTTTTTCGTCTAGACGTCAATTTTACGAATCTGTTATGGGCGTATCGATTTTCAATAATTTTGATCGTCAAAATGGCGTTAACAACATTGCTACTTTTCGGAGCAGCGTTTTTTGCAAATAACTTTACAACAAATGAACGTATCTGCACAAATCTTTCATATTTGAGTTGCTGGTATTTTTCTACAAATTTATAAAAAAAAATTGTTGCTCTGGGACATGTAGGAGCCGAGATAATTTTTTAAATTGTTTAATGCGCCAAACGTTTATTTATTAATATTTATGGCCAAAATTGAAACTGGTTGTTAATAAGATCTTGAATTTTGTGAATTCATCAAGTCCTATTGAAAACGGGCCCTTTTTGAGGTCAAAATATAATTTTTAATAATTAGTGATTTTAGATCGTCTTCAATTTGTTTGGCTCAAGGGACAGGCGAATTTTTGATAAAACTAGTTTCAAATTGGGGTAGCGAGAAAAATTCGTCATATCTCCGTTATTTTCCGGCCAATTTGGACGTTTTTTTTTTTTAATTTAGGGTAGCTCACGAAAATAATAACAATGGGCACATTTGCAATATCCAAATAATAAACAAATAATTGTTATAAACAATTTATTTATTTATTTTTTTAATTTTTTCTTTTTTGGGCTTATGCAACTTATAATGTGCTAATGTATTAAATATAAATTTATAAAGATTATATAATGGTAACAATGCTGTAACATCGTATATTGTTTGATGGAGAAATAGTTTGTGCATACATTGTTACTATTATATAATCTTTATAAATTTATATTTAATACATTAGCACATTATAAGTTGCATAAGCCCAAAAAAGAAAAAATTTTAAAAAAAAATAAATAAATTGTTTATAACAATTATTTGTTTATTATTTGGATATTGCAAATGTGCCCATTGTTATTATTTTCGTGAGCTACCCCAAATTAAAAAAAAAACGTCCAAATTGGCCGGAAAATAACGGAGATATGACGAATTTTTCTCGCTACCCCAATTTGAAAATTTGATAAAAAATTCACCTGTCCTTTGAGCCAAACAAATTGAAGACGCTCTAAAATCACTAATTATTAAAAATTATATTTTGTCCTCAAAAAGGGCCCGTTTTCAATAGGACTTGATGAATTCACAAAATTCAAGATCTTATTAACAACCAGTTTCAATTTTGGCCATAAATATTAATAAATAAACGTTTGGCGCATTAAACAATTTAAAAAATTATCTCGGCTCCTACATGTCCCAGAGCAACAATTTTTTTTTATAAATTTGTAGAAAAATACCAGCAACTCAAATATGAAAGATTTGTGCAGATACGTTCATTTGTTGTAAAGTTATTTGCAAAAAACGCTGCTCCGAAAAGTAGCAATGTTGTTAACGCCATTTTGACGGTCAAAATTATTGAAAATCGATACGCCCATAACAGATTCGTAAAATTAACGTCTTGACGAAAAAAATGAGCTGTGGTTGAATTATTTTTGATAACGTTAATAGGTCAATTTTTCATTTAACATTTGGGACGTTTTTAATAAACAAATAGAATTTCTCGAAAACTAATAAACATTTTAAAACAAAATTTTTTTTGTAAGTTGAGGGTAATGAGACACATATTCCACCAAAGTTTCAAGAGTAGCATTTTTCCTTTCAGAGTAAAAAATGCTTGAAATTTTCGAAAATTTCGATGGTTTTCGGCAATTATTTAAATAAATAATCAATGAAATGAAATCAACCGGGGCTTAAATTAACCGGTTTGGAATTACCTAGTAAACAGAAGCATTCAAAAAAATTAATCTACTGCAGTCCTACTGCAATTTTTAAAAAACTCCAAATTTCATGATTTTTTCACATACAAGTGACTTATAAACAATGTTCTGTATATTTGATTTGGGAGGAATCGCAGAGGTATATTCCTTATAACTAAATACACCTATTTTTACCTACGGCTATCTGAAACGAATTAGTTACAGATTCCCGTCTAATTCTACTGGCCTAAATGTGATTAAGTCCTCAACTATATGCTATGTAAGTACCTGAATTTTCTTTCTTCTGTTTATTGAATTCTGGTGCCGCCAGGGTATAATCTCGTCCAACTTTTATTAAATTATTTATTTTAGCTGGTAAGTCGTGATTTATCTATACTTTTGCTCGTTTCTAACACTATTTTCTAATTTATTTTCAGGAACGACTTCAATTACGTGACGCCTCTCTGGAGCTGGTTTTTCAACAACTTTATTTTTTGTTCCTGTATCCATGGTGATCCTGAATTCGTTTTTCTTTGAGGATACTAGATGCTAAACTGTCATTTTGGGTTTGTATTTTTGGAAATATTTTTCTTATATGTAATTTTGCTGTGGAAATCATATCATTTTTGAACTCTGGGTCTCATGACCGATCTATACATATCCAATATGTCACATTTCGTTAAAACATAATTTCACTTGCTGTTCTTGGCTACGATGAAGCACTATATTTTAAGATTTCACTTCACTATACATTTCTACAATTTTAAGTTACAATGTGTCTATCCTGGTGGCATAGACGATCAGTTTTACATAAAATTTAATTTTAATTAACATCAAATATTAACATTACGGTTTTCTACGTTAGTCTTTTCGCTAGATAAACTACAACCTGGCTCATTCGTTATTAATTGTTGCTTATTTGAAACTAGAAATTGATTAACTTGTTTAATATTACCTTTCTGATGGTTAATGTTATTTTATTTATCATTTTTGTGGTTTTAATTTACTGTTTTAGGTGGTACCTACTAGTCACATCTGGTGACCGTCTCACTGCTATCCCGTGACAGGTGTTTCTGCAACGAAGATAAGTTTCCTCGGAGTGGTATCCTTTAACTATGTGTTTAAACCTTTTTTATTTATTTAAAGTAAGTTATTTGCTGCTTTTATTCATGGTGAAGTTTTATATAAACAATTTTGAATTTTTATTTTTCTTTTTTAAAAGTATTGAATTTAATTTTTATTTATTAATATGACAATATTTTCCAATTGTTTCCTCTAAAAAACGTTTATGCCATTATGTTTGTTGTTGTTTTCTTGAGACTGAGTATCACGCCTTAAAATATTTGTATTAATTCTCCAAACACTATTTAATGCGAGTAATCCGGTTAACGAAAATTATTGCTAAAATTGGTAGCTTTGTTGGTACAAATCCATAACCACGCACGGGCATTACCATCACTATGTTGATATGCTTCTCGCCCGAGCAAGATATAAGATATTATTGAATCTTATGAGGTGTGCAAATCTCCATAAATTCATTCCATTTGCCATTCATTCTCGCATGTAAGTTAAAATGTGTCAATCAATCAAATTTCAACAATAACGCGCTCCCTTGAATATGTGTGTGGCATTGCGTAGAGGGTTAGATCAAGGGTAAAGGGTCGCGGTCCTGGTTCTCATGTAATTGCATAAATTTGTTATGAAGATGAGATTGGACGAAGGTTTAATTCTATAACCTTGATTTGGACATACACATGTACTTTGAGTAGAGGAAATTATTTTCTCACAATGAAATACATCTATGCATACACTGGTGTTTCAAAGTAGCATATTATTATGTATAACCTGTTCTAAAAATATCACAATTTTTGTGATATATTATTACATTTTGCACTGTTTTGTCTATAATTTTCTTGAATTTTTTATCATAATACTTATGATGGCTTTCTAAAATTCTAAAACCCTTGACTTGAAATTAAGGAAAAAATATTAAGAGTGTACAACACCCGTGTGCAACTACTTCTAGTTAAAAAAACATAATTGAAAAATATATTTTCAAAAAACAAAAGTATATCCGTTTACTAGAAAAAATACAGAAGTAAATAATGACCTCGTCGACGTTTTCTGCCCTGCCATATGTGAACAGAAGTGTCTGTTGTTGTAAAGGGTAGAGCAGTCCCTTGTTGGAGGATGAGTATGCTTATTTATAGGAGAGTGAAACATTCCTCTCGTGAGTAGAGCATTCTTCAGGCTGACTACAAATGGCTAAAAATTCATTTGTTTTTCTAGAAACCACTGAAATTTTTCAGACGCGAGAATACAAATGTTGAGTGAAAAATTCACTTAGTATGCTTATTGTCTTTCCGTTTCACGCACTGGAAAAATTGAAACATTTTAGATGTCTGGTGTGCCTAATGTACTTGATGATGATGGATGACCCCCTTATTATCTGTTTGAGAGTTTTGAAAAATTCTAATTTTGTTAAAAGCATTTATATATAATGATATATAATTTATTTAGTTTATCATTGATAATATAAAGGAAAATATTCGCCGTTAGGAAATACGAGAACTAAATTATTATGAATTTTTTAGACAAATTTATTTCGTGTTATTTCATCTAACACCATCATATGTGGATATTACAACTACAAATTTTCTAAACATCAGAATGACGCTACAAAAATATGGATTGAAGCAAAATTGCTAGGAATAAGAGAAAACCATACTGCAGAGAATCTTAAAGACCCTCAAAAGATAAGTGACTATATCCAAAACTGTATACCGAAACCGAAAATTAGTGAAGAACAGTTTTTTGTTAATTTTTTTGGAAATATATATGTACTTATTATTGTAGTAATTAATTATTAATGTTATATCAAGGTAAAGTTGAAAATTGTTTTTTTTAAAGAACTTTACTTTTTATGTTTAGAATTATTGGTTTAATAAACTATAAAATGTTATTTTTTGTGTTTAAATGATTTGTTTATTATAAGATATGTATTTTAATTTTCTTCTCTTGTACTATACACATAATAAACTGATTTATTATTACTATTATTATTATTATAAAATGCTTTACGGAGAAAAAAATATGGTTAGACGTGCCACCTTATTTTGGGAAGCGTTAATAGTTTCAGACTATTTGTTACATTAAGTAATCGTTGACACATTAAATAACTACCGAGACACGCAAGTGTTTGAATAAGGGAGGCGATATTAAATCAAGCAGCGAATTGAAAAAGCACATTTCAATTTGTAACCTAAGTCAATACATAAATTTGCGCAAAGGCACTTATCAGAAAAAGCAAAAAGTCGTTCGGCAACTCCATTAGTCAATAAATTGTGCTCTATTTGGACTACTGATGTATTCCGTCACGAAGGTAAATAAACATGAAATGTTCTATTTTTCATAATCGATCTTCATGTATGTTGTAGGTATTTAACTGGAAATATCTCCATACGTAGGGATTTTAATTTCCATATTTTCAGTCGCATAACGAGAATATCGATCGGAAAATACATATGGCTTTTTTTCTTTATTTGCTCTCTCAACATAAAAAGTGCAAAAGTGTAACAGTGTGGAGACTTAAAACGAAATGCCATATTTTTTAAATTTACAGTTCGTGTGGTAAGTGGTCATATTTCTTAGAATGTTCCGCACAAACATGGATTTGACTTCAATAAATTTCACTATACTCGGAATTTTTTTATAAAGCATTACTATACTAGTTAACTAGCGTTGAATTTCATTTAAAAACTCATTTTAATCACCAATTTAGATTAAATCCAATTCCATCAATTGCCACTTTACCACAATTGAAAAACTTTCCGGTATAATAAAATATTACCATTCTCTGCAGATAACCACTTATCAGCAGAATTATTGGCAGTAACCATGGATAATAGTCCTAAGATGTTCCTATTAAATGTGCTAATTATGATAGGCGTAATTAACTTACTCCCCATTCAAATGAAATGCGGTGAATGATTTTACGGGATATCATCAAGTTTGATGTTAGTAGAACTGAATTTATAAACTTCTTAATCAAATGATTGCTCGTTCTTATCGGAAAGTCAATAAATATCACATGAATGATTAGCAGAATTAACGTTCCTCAGATGTCTATGGTTAATTTAGAAGTACCAAGGAACTAAACTACTAAACACCATAAATGAATTTGTATGCAATATTATGAACTATTTCTAAAATATCTATAAACTAAACAAGATAGCCAATTTGTAATGATTAATTTGTAGGTTCTAATTTAGAGGTTTATACCCTAATTCGTGTAAAATATGACTGGCCTAGTGGCCTATGCTGCGATTTACATTCAACCTGAATTTTGAGTCAATAAATTCCCAACAACATATTAACTGTTCTATATAGTAATATTGCACAGTATGAGCTTGCTCAAAATTAATATCAATAATTACTTGGAGTACCACATAGTTTAAGTAATCTTGTCAGTTAGACTTAATTTCCAGACAATTTTATTGGCGCTTCAACGTAAAAACTAACCTTCGTTGGGAAAACACCGCATGATGTATGGACGCTTGATATTGTTTGGTTTTGAAGTGAGTTCGGGAAGTAAATGTACAATACGTCGGCTAAATACCACCCGAGTATTTCAAACTATTGACATTTAACAAATTGCGTTAAATTAGACGGTTCAGCTGGCAGCGAGTCTCGCAGAAACCAGTTCGAAACAAGAGTTAATCCGAACTAGGAACACTAATTATGTTAAATGGGTCAGATGAACTGAGCTTTAATTATACAAAGTTTATACACGCAGTACGATTAAGGCAACAGCTTGATAATGTGACTGCGGTCGGTAATATAGCTAACTTCACCTAATATTGATACCAAGACGTTCATTTACTCCAGCATAATTGGGGTGGATTTTATAGTGTACTTGGTTCGGTTTAAATGTAGGTCAAGCATGTGTACCTGCGTTGAATATAATATCTCATAATATTAAATAGTTTCAACAACGTTCCTACAAAAAAATTTACTTAATTTAAATCCATCCCACGTATTTACAAAGTATTCCACTATCTCTTGTAACGAAGTGATTTTTCCGATCAAGTTATGTTCATTTTTTGCTTTAAATATTACCGTCACTTGGGTACACCCTGCCGCTGGTTTTAGTAAGTAAGTTCTGTGCTAGTTAAGTTATTAATGAGTTGTTAAAAAGTCCGCTGGTAAACAAGCAGTCAAGTAATTAATTGATTAATTTTCGACAATCCCTCGTATAAGTAAAATCCGAGAATTATTATAAATAATGGCCGAGTCGGGAATAAAAATCATTCGTTACTAAAATTGCTAACCCTTGTCCGTGTTAATCCGTTTCTCTTTGCACACATGGTATAGAAATTACAAGCAACTCAGTTCCGGTTAAATGCATTTGGAGTTGATGCGCCTAGTTGCATAAACCGCTGCACCTCTGCAAGGTACGCTGGGTGATGCATCCGAGTCCGTCGTTTAAAGTCGGTGACCACCTCTCTTTTAACACGACAGATACGTCATAAAGTTTACAAAAAGGGGAAGAACAGTCACTTCACGGTCATTCCGTCCTCATTCTCATTCCGAGAAAACCGACAGCAGTTCAGGTTCATTCCGAAATAGTCCGCATCAGATCCAATCTACCGCCGGCAGAAAAAGATCCAGCCGCAGCCGTTCATATTTCCGTACCGCCGCTCCGAGTTTCATAGTAAATTTCTTCGAATATAATCTTGGTAAGAATTCAACGCAACCTGCGACATTTAGTAGGTACTGCCTTCAGTTAAGTATAGATATTTATAGTTTTGATTGTCCGTGAGTATCGCCGTAGTTTGCTACCAAAGTAAACTAGAGCTAATTCATAATACCTCCGTTGGTCTATCCTTTTTATTATTGCATAAATTGTACACCAACTGGTCAGATTTGCTCGTCGGGTGATCTGTGATGTGCCAATGCACCAGGGTGACTAGCAAATTAGTTGTAAATAAAATAGTCAGTCTAAACATAGCTCTACGTTTGTGGCAGTAGTTCGCCGTATTTTTTTTAAATATTAGTAAAATACGTAAATATCTATAGCTAACGGATTGCCCGCCATTTATAAGCCATCTTAGTGGAAAGGTCCGTTTGCTTGTCGTACACCGTAATTTATTAATCTCACGTATCCGAAAATTCCGCCGTAAAATCGCATAAAGACTTGATTACCAGCTTGCCTGATTTTTAATCCTTTTAAAAATAATTTTATACATACTCGACTGTATAGTCGTGGAGGTTTTAGAGTAAACTAATTTGTTCATCATTATTACTGAATAAACACGTTATTTTAAAGAGGTAAAATTCACGAGTTATTATTTCTGTCATTTATTTCTGATTAACCCGTTTGAGCAGTATGATCGAATTCCATTAGATAGATCTCCAGCTCCGATCCCTAGCAATTCCGTATCACCAGCTGTTTCGCTACTCAGGGTTGTTCTCCCAATTAGGAGAGCCAAAAAGACAGTGTAGTTCTTCGCACTTAAAAATTGAAGGACTGGCGCCCGAGGTTTCCGTAGAAATAAAAAGATTACGTAAGTATCTGACCGAAAGCACCGCAAAAAAATAAAGACCATTACACTCTACTTGACACGTATTGTTTACAACATTATTAAGGTTTTATGCAAGCATAATAATAATAAAAATATCCAATTTATACATTTATATTAATGTTCTGCTTCTGAATATAAATAAAAAATCTGTTGGACGTAAAAATCATTGAAACCACTTTATAATTCAATTATTGCCAAATTCGTTAAAACAACATATTTTCATAACTGCCTTTTTTCAGTTTTTTTGCCTATTGGTAACTCCGTTTCAGTCAGCTTAAGAGCAAAACGAGTTATTTACAATTTTGTAGAAGATAAAATTTTATTTAAATTTAATGCAAGTTTTTATCTACCATCAAAAGCGACGGAGCTGTAACAGGTGTGTATGTATGTCTGATCATGGGAACATGGCAAAGAGGAAAGAACACGAAAGAAAATTCGAAAGTTATTATGAAAATATTTACAATCATTCCAATCTAGTACGTTTTGAAGGGAGTGGAGGCGAATGGGCAGTAGAAGCTGTAAATTCTTCTTCAAACGCAGAGGATGGGTCGACGACATCTTCCTTGTCGTCGCCTAGAAGAAATTCTGGGCGGTTTTCGCAGGATTGGCCACTGCAAATCTTGCACAAAGTAGAACACTTTAGACCCGCCTTCCTGCAGTCGCAGGATCCCATGCATCCTATGGTGCATTTACAAGACACCGTTCTTAAAACTTTTAGAGGAGCAGCATCCTTTTCTGTTGTAATAGATTGTAAACTTTGGCTTCGCTCTTCCAACACCATTCAAGTTTTTTCTCCCAGCCACGTCATCGCCTGGTGATATGCTCGGAAGGCATGGAATTTGGCGACATCCGGTGTTGGTGGAAGCTTTGCCAGATTAAATTTGGTACTGCTGGAATAAATTTATTATATCTCACAGAGGTGAAGGATTGGACTAAATCTCCACCTTACAAGGCTACCAGAATTATCTCTCCTGCCTCAGAAATTTGTGTAGCTGTGGCAGCAGTGTGTTTTTTTAGGAAAAAGCGGCAGGGCTTGTTTTTCCCAAAACCGAAGATGTTGGAGGTAGTGTCGCAGCCACTTATTGAGTGAAGTAGCAGAACTTTCTTCTGTGAATTGTACTTAAACTAATACATAACTTCCGGTGAATTGCCTCTTCCTAGTTTTCAGAAGTGCACGTTCTTGATCGTAACTGCAGTTCCGGTGGGTATAACGAGCAAGTCAATCTTCGCCAATAATCACTGCTAAATTTTGTTAAGTACCTACGCGATTTTAGCCGTTTTTGGGCTTTTGATTGCAGAAAAAACTTATGGCACAAAATTTAAAGAAAAAAAAGAGCCAATTTTTGGCAGTTTTTCCAAGATGACGGAGGGAGCACAGGGAGTGGGGTGACGAAAACTTGATTTTTTCTGTATCTTAACGACACAACATATAAATAATCCAGTATTACCCCTCTATTCACTGGACCATTGTAAAATGTATGAACTTTGAATTCAAATTCAAGAAACGTATATCAGCTAATCAAGAAAAATATCGAATATCAAAGCAATATTATTTGCGATTGATAGGATAGGATTGAGCAAGAGTAATACTATCAATCAAATGTCATGTTGTTCCATGCCAAAGTTTATGCCATACTACTAGTAGTAGATAAAAAGTGAGGTACAGAACAGCATTAAACAAAAGATATGTATCTGTTCTAACAAAGGCAGTTTTTTCACATCTACTCATATGAATCTGCAGAAACATAATTAGTAAAAACTGGGATCTACAATCAAGAATGGTGCACTTGCTGTGTTGGAACAAAATATGAATAGAGGAGACGACATAAGTTACAAAGCATGCCTAGGAAGAACAACGTCTAACATACTAACAGCTTAGCCGACCTATACTACATTTAGAGATGAAAAATAAGGCGCAGAAAATGATAATAGGCTAAAACCAATCAGATCTAGGGTTACAAGTGGAGGATACCATTCCAAAATATATATGTTGTTGAATAGAATTACCAAAGCATACAAATCCATAATAATTCTCAGGTTAAAATGCCCTAATATGTGGAAGTTGCGAAGATTTCCAAACAATATCAAAAGGTATACTCAGGGAGTAGAAACGTAGTACTGGAGTAGGAGTTACTAGAACAAACTTCCTTTTGAAGCTAAAAAGTACTACAACCGTGCACCAAGAGAAAAGTGACCTTAAAATCACAACCACTTTAGTCGTCTTGAAATAGTAAGGGTACCTTCTAAAATAATAAAAGGAAAACTAATTGGCTAGTCTAACATAACGGCGTGGAGCAAGTTTGATGCTTGGATCCAATCCAAGTGATAGAGCAATTTGAAAGAATTTACATCTAAGGTGACACACACTAAGAGAATTATATATCTACGAGGGGATATATGCATAAATTCAGAGAGCTCAATACTGTGGTGGTATCTACAAGGAAAAAGGAACTACAGAGCTCCAAAAAATTTTATCTTCTGAAGAAAATAATTACTGGTGAGCAATATTTAGAACCAAGTGATCGCCAAAAAATTACAGACTTTATGGACTGCAGAGACACAGTTGGTAGAAATTGGTAACTATATTCAAAAAAGGTGCACTGGCTATACCGTAATAAAAATAATAATGAACAACTCAATGGTCTAGTGACACAAAGTCAAAGTAGGTGGAACGAAATAAGTTTGCATGCCTAAGGACAACACCCTACTGCAACTTTGGAACTACTAATTGCTCTGCCGACTTCTACTATAGCCCTCCAAATCCAAAGCCAAAGGCGGAAGAGGGTTACAAACAATCATACCTTGGAGCATTCCAGGTAAAGACTAACATACCAAAATATATTAGATATGGTGTCGGATAGAATTACCAAAACATACAAATTCATAAGAATCATCTGGGTAAAAGTCCCTCAAGGAACGAAACAGTTGCGAAGATATATCCAAACGATATTATATGGTCCGAGAGTAGGTATCTCGGATCAAAAATGTCAAACGGTACTTACTGAAGTAGTTCCTGGGAATCAACTAGAAATATATTGTAGCTTGAACCTATGTAGTACCACAACCATGTTACAAGGCAAGCATTACCACCTAAATGCAGAGGCAATGGTACAGTCATAGAATAATAGAAGAATTCCTGTTACCACTGATGGTCAAGTGGCTTTATGACCTCTGGAGGCAGTATAGATACGCTCTAAAATGATAGAAGGAAAACTAATTGGGGAAACTAACAGAACACAACAAAGTGCAACATTAGGGCAAGTGAAGATACCAAAAGGCATCGAAAATACTAATACAGAAGTACTTCTTATCTTGGAGAAGGGTACTAGGAATAATTCAATTTATGTGAGTGCCTAAACTAATCATATTAAATACGGAGCTTCCACACTTCTGATAGTGGAGGAAATTTAGAATTTTAACGTGATGTTTGTTTTTTGTTTTATACGTGCAAATGAGTCGAAAACCGAAAAAATTAGCCAAATCGGGCTGGGACTTCGCGCGAAAAGCAAATAAAAGTGTATTTTTGATGCATTTCGGGTGCATCGCTACACTATTTTTTAAATATCTTCGGCTCTATTGGTCGTAGAAAAATTTAAAAAACCAAAATACTCGTAAATGAATAGCCTATCAAACTGTTGTGGTATAGTTACATTAAAAGTGCATCCTAACCTCAGAAAATCCAAGTTTCTCAGTTTATTTATTTTTACTAATAATGCAATAAGTGGGGTAAAAATCTTCTGATCTTTACGAAAATTGGAGAAAATATGTATTTTCATGCTGTAAATACGTGATTAAATTATAAAAAAAAATATTTTTACGGTCACAATTGAACATTTTTGAAAGAAATTAAAACGTTTGCCCTTTAATACAAAATGGTCGTAGGGTAAACTTCTTTTTTAAAGAGTATGTCTTTTTATGTACTTTTATGTGAACGGAGATATTTAAAAAATAGTGTGGCGATGCACTCGAAATGCATCAAAAGTGCACTTTTATGCGCTTTTCTCACGAAGCTCCAGCCCGATTTTGCTAAATAATAATAATAATAATAATAATAAATTCTTTATTGCTGTAAATCTTACAAGAAAAAAAGACATTAGCATTGTCAAAAGTTTACAATAATTATTTGAAAGTACAATGTATAAAAACACAAATAGTAAAATACACAACATTATTTTTTCGGTTTTCGACTCATTTGCATGTATAAAAAGAAAACAAAGAAAAAATATCAACTTCCCGATTACATCACTTTTCATCAATAATTATTTTGACTAATTTCCCTCCACTATGGGGAACATGTATTTGCACATTGAAAGGGATACCAAAACCATACGAGATATTTTGTTTGATTCCAAAAATTTATTCTTATTGTTAATTAGAACTTATTCTATATTGAGCGAGCTATTTTAAGCTAATTATCTTTTATGGAGCAATAACTTGCTCGAAAAATGTATAGTTTCATACCCGTTGCGTTTTTTAATTAATACTTCCATTTTAAAAAGGCACTTCCGTTAAACGGAACCAGTGATAAATTTAACTGCTTAAATTCCCAAAGTAATTTGCATGTTTGTAAATTTGTATAAAGAAGTTATAACAAGTTTTTCGCGACTACCTTAAACACGTTATCTTATTATGATAACTTCGTTTTATATTCTTTAAGAAAATTGAATTAAACTAGAAGTTGTTAAAAAGTTTTCAAAGCGACATTAAAAGCATTCATACGTACGTTTACAGCTTTTTATTCTTGTTGCTGCGTCCACGTCATTACCTTCACATTTTATTTTATAGATAAATTTATAACTTGGAAATGGAAAAGTTTCCAGTTTAAGATGATTTTGGAGATGCATGTTTAATGTCTTTTTAAATGTTTTTATTGTTGCAATTGCTCAACAAGATATTTAATACATGGCTACGACAAATATTAAAATATTTACTGAACAAGTTAAGTAATAAATATTCATTTTGGCATCTGCTGCAACCTAAAATCAGTTTTATTATTAATAAAAATAGTTGCGCTGTAAATATTTAATATACCATTTCGGCGTATCACGCTGTAATTAATTAGTACCAACTCTATTTACTCCGTCCTTTTGTTGTAGTCTTTTCTGTTTGCTATGCTTCTACAATCTAATCTCGAAGGGCTTTTTTTAGGTCGATGAACATTTTGTAGCCGATAGAGAAAGATCGCCTTAACAAACTTAATTTAGTTTCTTGTAGGGGTTTCCAAGGGTTGTTCCGGGTTAATTAACAACTGATTAGTAAAAATCGCACAGGATATTGGATGTTAACCTTGTTTTTGTTTTTATATGAGTGTACTGATTGAATTGGGGTGATTTATTTTCCGTAATTAATTAATATTAAATGTTTGATAGAGTCACTTAGGGCTCTGATTGATTACTATGTTTATTTGCCTCACGCTGGTTGGATTCTTTAATTGTTTTGGGGTTGACTGGATTACGTAAGGCAGCCTGATTGGAAAGCAAATTCGATGCAATTAAAGTTGTTCACTTCTGTTAGTTTTAATTTATTGTAAGTTTCTATTTTATCTTTTTACTTAAGACGTCATTTTCTGATGTTTACATACGGATGCACACACTGCGGTCGAGTAGGAGTATTTATTACTGTGGATTTCCGCTTCTTCAAAATTCTTAAAATGGCTGAATACTTATGAATCTGTACTCAATATTTTTAAAGAACAATATAAAAAGTTTTCGTAGAGCTCTACTAAAATAACTACCTTTGATGTTTCGTCTTTCTAAGTAATTAATTTCTATTAGATTTTTATGTTGTTACTTCGAAGGTAAAGCCAATAATAGCAAAAGAATTAAAATATATATTCATTTCTGGAACGTATGCCGTCAAGAATGATGAAAATGTTTCATTTCAAATGTATTAGGATAGGCTTTGGAAAATGCCAATTTTGTTGATATGAATGACATTACATTGGCAGCTCTATATAGAGAGATGATGTTGAAGAGTCAAGAATAAAAAGGAAACGCAATTTTTTTTTATATCGTTGCCAGTGTATCTGAATCATTTCCTTTTTTTGGGCACTCCTTTAAATAAGAAATGTACAGTAATATACAGTAAAAAAAACGAGTTAACATCCAATGAGTTTTTTTTTTTTGATCAGTAACGTGTTTAAAATTATAAATTCGTCTAAATTTATTTTTTGAAGCTACCAATTTAAATTATTTTGCTCGTAAATTTCATGTTTTCTTAATCCGTTTTCTGAATTCGTTAAATGTACCTTCTGATTTGGCCCATTTTTATAGCTGACATAAATATAATTAACTGGTCACGTCTTCCAAACTACCTCATGTTTGCTAAATGTTGGTCGCATTAGAAACTTTAATTTCGTTGGTAACTCCTTATTAAACCATTTGAGGCAAATTGATTTTACGTTATACACATATCCCTACAAGAACCATTGAAGACAGTTAAAATTCTGTTCACATATTCATCTGTTCCTTTGCAGGGGCTGGTATTTTATGTTTTACTCATATTGATCATATACGCATGTTAGCGAGATGAGATTGTATCACGCCTGTTTCAGAGTGAATCTGAAATATTACAGACAGTTGAGGGGGGTTCTATATATTTACAGATATATCGAATTCCTTATCAGAACCGAAATGCATTCTTTTAAATTTCTTTTCGCGCACGTTTGGATATGAAAAAGACGCCCGGCTTCCGGTTGATAAATTGCTAATAAAGGGAGGAAACATTAGATTACATTGTGCAGTTTCTCGTACAGAGTTAGATAGTGCAACTAGCCGTGATAGTTGTCCCATTTCTTCATATTCATCTACTGTAGTTAGATATTCTAATATGTAAAGTGTACTACGTAACCTCAATAAGCAGAACTGTTATTAGTGTCATTATTCACTGGTGTAACCCTGGGGCCAACCGAACATTTTTGACAGTGTATGATTGAGACGCTAGGAAATTGTATAATTCTGACATTCTGTCAGTTATGTCAGTTAGTAAAATAAAAAATGTTATAATTACATAAGGATCTGCATCACATAGTACTCAACATGATGTACAATTACGAATATAAACACGTAAATTAAAAATGATGCCCCATGTGGTAATCATCCTTGCCATAGTGTATATTTGTGAATTTATATTCTATAACATTTGGATGGATGAAGGAATGGTGTCTTATGTGTTTGTATCTAAGAAAAATAATACAGGACGAAATTTTACGAAATACGAGTAGATGGAATGTACTGAAAAAAGAATTATAATAAATCGACGTGTATCTACTGAGATGTAATAAAGTCTTAATCATGTGGTAAACCTATTCATTTTCATATTTTTCTCATGTGTTGTAGAAATAGTAACAATGAATCCATTTATAAAAAGAAAAAATGGCGCTAGTAATTTACTGAATTTAGTTGCATTACCAATTTTATTAAATATAATTTAATTAAATTTTTTTGAATAAATATTAAAATATACGAACGCTTTTACCCAATTTTACGTTGCATTTAGATGTTGAGCTAATTTAAATATTCTTTAATCCTTGTGGTTTTAAAGTAAATTAGATCACTTGTTAACATACGAATTAGCTAAACAAATTTCGATTACCAAAAAAGCGAAATTGATGAACATGTTTGAACTAAAATATTACGTGAAATTACGTATATTATCGACTCGTTCTGTGGTTTTATGAAATTTTTCAGGTTATATGTGCATCAAATTCATTTCTTTGGAAGTTGAAGTAGATACATAGTATTTCCTTATTCACCGAGGGGTGTGTCTTAGAATAACAAATCGTCTAGAAGCCGGATCTAATAATAATAGTTATTCCTTCTAGTCATGACATCTTGACAGCGAATGTCAAATAACTGAGAAAAATGTAAATATTTATTTTAAAAGTAACCTCACAAAATTCCTGGTGTAAGATGGAGTAAGGAATATTATTAATTCAAGCTAATGCCGTACTCGGTAGTGAAGCTGATAGTAATCGGTATAATGTATTTTACTGGATTTATTTTCTACAACGTTTGGATGGACGGATACCTGATATGGATCACTTATAAATTAATGAAATTTAATTTGCGGCACCATGACCAGATCAATGCAACTGCTGAAAAATATTTGAAAGTGAAAGTTCTTTATGAAATGTAACTAAATAAAATAATTAGAACAAGTGATGTACATTTAAATTATTTTTTTTTGTTATTTGATGGCTTATTTCAAGAAAGAAGAAGACAGTAACAAGCGATTGCTGCCAATATTTTTAATAGATCATGTAGTTAGTCCAAATATTAAGTTGAGAAGCATTAACCGCATCAAAGGAGATCGCAACTCTCGTGTTCTGGAGAACGGATAACAAACGTAAATTGAAGACTAATAATGTTAATTATTATTATTTCCATATACGAATTTATAGCGAAATGATACAAGTTTTTATTTTAAGCAGGAATATAATTAGTATTCCCTTTGTGGGAGTAGAAGAGAACTATCGCATGTCCTCATCACATCAAGTGGAAAATATTTTATTGTGCTGTATGAGAGAAAGAGACATTATTTATATACAATATCTCATAGTCCTGCTTATCGAAATCAGCCAGAGGATAACCATGATTTGAGCGACCAAAATTCCTTAAAGAAATAAATCCTCAATATTTGAAATCCTGTTGAATCCTCCAAAGTGGTGACAAATAATACCTCATACTACAGTATCTTGGAGCAACCAGTTCCATATTCTTCCTGGAATTTTACCGACACGAAATAACTATTCCTTTTGTAACTTAGAATTTAATACTGCATTGAAAACAAATTTTTATTTTTTTAAAAGTTGATTTAAAAAAATTAGTGACCAAAACAAGAGAAAAAATTAGGCGTTCGCAGCACCCTCTACATTATTCACCTTAATGGTCAACATTACTTTTCTTCGCGACCCAAAGAACCCATATATCAAATTTGGATGAAATCGCGTTAATACTGATAGAGATATAACAAAAAATGTAAATAAAAAATTGCTTTTGACGACCCATAACTTTTTAGGTAAGCAAAATAGTATTAAGGTGTGCAGCTAAAACGGTTTAGTTTTACTCAAGACATCTACTGTTACAGTTTGGCCCATTCTTTAATGGACACGAAACCCTGTATTATTAAAATCAAAGGAACATGACTGCAATATTGATTTAGGGAGTTTAATACAATATTCGATGCTTTTACATGTTAAATCTAGTTTCCGTTTGGAACGTTCTTCTAAAAGTTGTTACAGTGCCCTCTCAATATTTACCTATTTGAGGTCAATTTCAAACGGATCTGTAGGTATTAAGATACTGCTGCGATAATTTATTGGAAAACATTCTTAAAGTTCTTCAGAAAAAATACCTTACAGTTAATAACTTTTATTACAGAAATACAGAAACTCACTAACATCGTATTTAATCTATATCAACACCGAATATTGGCGCAAATTATACCCTTAAACGTTCTAAATGTCTCCTATTTCCACGCTGCCCCTATTTTTCGGAATTTGTTTTAATTTTTTTTAGGCCTTTATCTCTCTATGTATTTACTGAAACCTGACAGAATAGAGCTTATGCTTGATCATACGACGACTTTCATACTATTTGTTCCTTTGGGCAAAGTCTACTTCAAGAATCCGCTTTAAAGGACTTCCAACTGATAAATCTATTAAAATAGATGGCGTAATATTTGAAATAAACGCAGATAATACTTTAATCTGCTAATGGATCACGTTAAGTACATGAAGCAGCCTGCCACCACAATAAAGGCAACTGCAAGAAACTTTGGCTCATAACAATCAAACGCCGAATAAACGCGGAGATTTGATCATCTCGAACCATTTGTGCCAATGGAGCCGTTTTACTATCGCACACTGCGCTAAAAGGGATGTGAAATCACCCCCTGGACAAGGGAGCAACTATAACTAGCTTTGGGAGATTCTTCGATTATAAAGTATCGAGATAACGGGTACAAATTGGATGTCCTTTATTAAAATGAGTATTAAATCTCAGAATTATTTTTAATGTGTACGACACAGATTACTAAATATAAGTGTGGTTTGGCTAATCTACTTTATGATACACTCCATCTGTTCTATTAACTCATAAGATGTTTCATTTCTTCTATTTTGAAATACTCAGAAAAATTAACCTTTGATTTTTGCTACAGCATTATTTCTGATTATTTCATTTATTTAAATAAAATAATAGAAAAATGTAAATACAAAATTTGTTAGACTCACTGTGCAGTGTGAAGTGTTAAGTTGTTTTCTGAGAAAAACAATTGAGAGTCGCTTGTAAAACGGTAAATTTATTTTATCTAGGGACCATCTGGAATATCTTTGCGTACCACTATTAGGATTTGTTTCGTCGTTTCGTCTAACAGAATAGAATTGAATATTTTTCAATTTTCTAAGACTCTCCGAAATCAATACCTGTTGCTATAAGGACAATATTAGTTGTTGCAAAATATATCAACTGTATGACTTCACAATGATGCTTTAAGCAAATATTGAAAAATGTGATGTCTTGTGTAAAAGAATTTATATAAAACTATATAGAAAGTATCTTCCCACTTTAAAATAAAAATAGATGTGTTCAAATTGGTCTCAAATTTCTACGATTAATTTGCAGAATTTGTTCCATAATATATTCAATGATCTCACTGTATATGTTTACTGTTTCGGAAACCGTATGAGTCAGTGCACGTCAATAAAATTAATTAGAGATGGTCTAAATCCAACGAGGAATGAAAGAGAGTTTATTTATGAATAAGATCAGTTTATATCTGGCCATATTTTATTATGAGTCATTCTACGACCAACATTAATCTAACGGATGAGAGCTTTAGATGATATCCAATTTTGTTATTATCGAAAACCAGCTCTAATATTTATTGAATAATAAAATTTAGCAATACAAATTGTGGCCTATTTGTATAGTAAAACATGGTGTAATAAAATCGTCCATGTCACGCTACGTTACATATGAGTTTGAATTGACGTAACTTAATCCCTAGGATAAATATTACACACAATTATTTGTCCTAAAATATGGCAATTTTGGTGTGATGAAAGTATAATACAAAGTAATAATCCGTTTTTTTAAATATATTCATAAATAAATTGCGAATTATTAGAAGAAAAGTCATTTTAGAGAATATAATAATAATAATAATAATAATAAATGTCTTTATTTCCCAAATATAAGAATACGAACAAAATATATAACATATATACAAAATGGGAAACAAGGGGAAGTTCACCGAATATGGTGCTCTACCACTTAACCCTTGTAGAAAAACACAAAAAACATAAACAACAATAGCCAAATGAACACAGTTAGAATACTTAGTATAGTTGACTACATCTTCGTGAGACACACAAAAAACGTCAGCACGTTTGAAAATCTTTACGACCATCAAAGGCGGCGACGCCTCTATGCGTCCCACAAAGATGCAGTCAACCATACCTATATATTTAATAATACCACTGCACTAAAAGTAAGTACATATTTATTTTAATTACACTTATTTTTGTTTATCAAAGAAAAGTTGCCTAATAAATTTCCTGAACTTATAATAACTGAAAGCTTTGCAGCTAGAGGGGATAGAGTTATATAATTTATAAATCGCGAATTTAAAACTTCTTTCAAAACATGCAGTTTTGTGGGGAGGTGGAGTCAACAGCCCCTTGCTTCTAATATTAATATTGTGAACATCACTACGGAACGAAATTTTGTCAAACAAATATGATGGTGTTTTTGACATAATGATTTTATGGTATAAACAGAGAGCATATACTTGGAATCGATATTTCATGTTAAGCCATTTTAGGTCGATTAATTTATGTGAAACGTGGTCAAACTTTCTGATGCCGTATATGAAACGTATACACGAGTTTTGCACACGCTGTATTCTTCTTTCACTAATTTGATCTATGCAAGGTCCATAGACAGGGGCACAATAAGTAAATTGCGATAAAACTAGACTTTCACATAACATTTTTTTTGTGTCACTTTTTAAGTAGAGTCTATGAGGATACAATAGCCGAAGAGCTGCATACGCCCTTTGAATATTTTTAGTAATATGCTCCCGGAACCTAAGAGAACTATCCAAAATTAAACCAAGGTTTTTTGCGGTGTCAGTTATGTTAATTAGCGTCTCATTGATTGTGATCCTGACCATTTGCTTAAGGTTAATATAGTCTGTTTTTTTACTGAACAAAAGTACAGCAGATTTTAAAGGATTTAATATTAGTGAATGCTCCGATGACAAATTTGATAGTTTTTTTAGGTCATTGTTAATTGCCGCTGTTGCACTGTCGTATTCTTGTGGGTGAAATGAATAGAGCACTTGTGTGTCGTCTGCATACATATGAACCGATGAGTGTTCCATAGATTTAGGAAACTGGCTGGTATAAATTGTGAACAATAAAGGTCCAAGGATAGAACCTTGCGGAACACCCCTTACTAGGAGTCTTTCATCTGATATAATTCCCCTCAACTTAACTCTTTGTGTACGGCCTTCTAAATATGACTGGAACAGCAGGACACCTTCTGCGTTGACACCACAGGATTCTAAAATAGCTAATAAAATATTATGATTTATGGTGTCGAAGGCTTTGCTGAAATCCAGTAATACCAGGGCCGTACTTTTACCGACATCGTATGCTTGCATAATGTCATCGGTCACATGTAACAAGGCTGTAGAACAGCTATATCCTGATCTGAATCCCGATTGCACAGAGGGTAAAATGTTGTTAAAATCGAGGTGCTCTCGTAACTGAAGTTCTATTAGTTTTTCGGTTAACTTTGAGAGACCTGGGAGTATACTAATGGGTCTTAAGTCAGAATAAGTTACTACCTCAGTTTTTTTAGGAATGGGTGTCACTATAGCATTTTTCCAGCAGGATGGAAATTTGCCTTGCAGAAAAATACTGTTGATAATGTTTACCAGGAATTTTAGGATCCAAGGGCAACACAATTTAATTAGACTTATACTTATATTATCTGACCCCGGAGAAGTATTCTTAAGTTTCTTAAGAACTGTTAATACAGTATCATCAGTGACAAGGGCAAAGCTAAAGTCAGTTTGACAAATTTTATTTTGCTGATAGTAACTTACTGTGCTCAGAACATTATGATTTAATTCATTTGGAATACTGTCTATAAAATGATTATTAATTTGATTCGGATCTTGTAAATCGGAGGGAACCTGAGGTGCTGTATTATTATTTATATTTAAGGATTTTAGTTCTTTCCAAAGAGTTTTTGAATTATTGCTTTTTAAAATGGTATTGAAATAAGCTTTTTTTTCATTAGTTATCGCATGATTTGTATAATTTCTTAATTCTTTATAGTATGCCCAGTGCGCCGGAGATCCAGTTTGTCTAAACTTAGCTTTAGCCTTGTCTCTTAAAGACATCAGAAGTCGAACATTATCTGTAAGCCAAGGAGCTTTAGGTTTGGTTATTTTAACTGTTCTAAGTGGTAGATGTTTATCAAATAATGCAAGTAAATATTGGTTTAAAAGTTTTACCTTGATGTCAACATCATTTGTATTAAATATATTCCATAGTGGTAATTCTTGTAAATCATGATAAAACTCTTGCTCATTAAAATTTTTGAAGTCACGATAGGTGTAATAAAATGGTTCGATTTTTGGTTTTTTACTAGAAATTTTGCAATAGATAACCTCATGATCAGACAAATCGATACCACCCACACCAGATGAAATAACTAAATTAGGATTATTGCATAATATGATATCAATCAGTGAGGACGAATTATTAGTAACATGAGTTGGCTCATTAATTATTTGATGTACACTAACAGATTCTATCATTGAAGAAAAGTACGAGGAAGCAGGTGAATCCACCATTGATAAATTAATATTAATATCTCCCAAGCAATATAACTGTTCTGCTTGTTGCATAGATATAGATATTGAGTCTTCTAATTCATCAACAAAATTTTTAAAGTTTGTCTGAGGTGGCCTATAGAATACACCAATTACATAAGATATATTATTAAGACATGTAGAAATCCACAATTGTTCAATGTTATTAGAATATACATAGAATATACTTGTTTTTTTTTATTAATTTCTTTAACCTGAACAAATATTGATATATATGGAGTTAATTTCATAAACAAAATCAACAAAGTAAGACTAATAAATAAAAAATTCTCCAGACACTTACTTAAAGACTAATGAAGTATATTTTATGGAGTAAAATATGAAAAAGTTTTATGAATCCGTCCCAACATTGTATGTCTGTGTAACTTTTCTCGGTTAGAAACAAGATAACAAACAGCAGGTTCCTTTAACTTTTTATTCAATTACCAAGTTGAGAGTTTGATTCTTTTACGATTATTGTAAAACAGGATTATATCCCGATAAACTGTAAAATAAATTGTTTCATATGACCCAAAGATATATATCTAACTTGATAAGATTGAACTTTAACATGAAACTTTGAACTTAAAAAGATCTCAAGATGTAAAACAAAAGTTTTGTGGAAATACGATCTAGATAAACCCATCTTGATTGAAAGGATGGGATATTTTACGTTCTAATCTAAAAGACTTATTTTTGGGACGAATTTATTTTGCTTGAATGATCAGCAACATTACGATCGATTTGTAACTACCTATCTGTATTTGCTATTGATTGGATATACACCGCAAGGATATTTATTACAGTGAATTATTGCCGATTATCAGTTTCTTATATATTTTTTTTAAATGAAGGGTGGTTTTGTGTACTGATTATTTTTATAGGATAAGTCTTAAGGTTCGACATATTAAGTCATCTATCAGTATTAAATTACTGTTACCGTCATATTTCTATATTCTGGATAGCATCTAGTAACCTATACCATGAAATTTGTTAATGAGTTCACATCAGTTGTTTACCTATAAGAGGATTTAACTGAAAGGAACGTTTAGTTTTTAGATATAGATGGCAAAGGCAAAGTAACCAAATATGCCTAAATGTAAATATAGATCATTTCTATTCTGAATATTTACCATTAAATTTCGTGGAGAAAAATATCTGCAACACAGTTTTTGTTAATGTGGATCGTTTCAAAAGAGTTATTTTAAGTTTGTGTTTTGTTAAAATGGAACCAGTTACAATGGAACAGAATACAATACTAGAAATTGATGGATCATCAGGAACAAGAAAGTGGGTTAAGAATGAGCAAAGGAGAAAAAGAGAAGAAATTAGAATAATCATAGAAAGCTAGGTTATGTATCGGAATATTTTGCATTATGACTGTAATTTTTAATTTAAAAGATTTTGAACGACTGTGTAAACACAAAATAAAAATATTTAGATGCAAATTTGTATCTAAAGAGAGCATTATAGTAGTTAGAAAAAAATATACCGTGTGAAAAATATACTAATTCAAGATATCAAAATAGCACACTTATTCAGAGTAAGATATCCTAAAGCAAAAAAATCATAAAAGTTCGGTATGAGCAACCTGGATCAATATTAATTTGAACTATAATCATTGATGTCAGAGTTTTAAGTCTTAAGTATCTTGATTTTTTTTTGTATCAAAACAGTTTTTTTAGAATATTTTTTTTAATTGAGTGGTAAATAAATATCTGAAACTGTAAGGATATGAAATGACAATATATATTTTTCGTTAAAATGGGAAATGTTTCAGGTACACTGGCAACAATATAAAAAAATTGCGTTGTATTTATTTTTAAATTTTCTCAATATATAGAACTGCCACTTTCATGTCATACATACAAATATAATTCACATATTCCATAACCCATTATAATTCATAGAAATGAAACATTTTCAGTAACATTGAAGTTCCACAGATAAATATATATTTTAATATTTTTCCCTGCTTTATATGTTATACTTATGTGATATTTTATGTGTCCTTAAGAGTTATAAGTGCACTTTTTGTATTTGTTACATGTTCTTGGTGGTATATTTTTATTTCTATGTTATACATTACTTTAGATTTTTGATACTTTGTACTTGAAATGATATATTTTTATATTTTTATTAATAAAAATATGCCAAAGTACATAGTACTGCCATGTACTTTGGACAGTTTTAATGTACATTGTAGTAAAGAATAAAATGAATTACTTAGGCTATTTAATAATTTTCAATAATGCTATTGTCTTAAAACAACCATACAATTCAAAAATTAATATCGTACTATACTCACTATGAAGGAACTTAAAATGTATCATTAATTTTAGACCTAGTAATTTAATAATATTAAAAGTAATTTGGTATTATTTTAAATTTAAAATTAGCATTTAGTGGTTGCTATATACAAGGTGTTTCCTATTTCAACGCTCGTTATTGGCAACTTAGCAGCAGTGAAAGGTGAGTAGAATTAGATAAAAGATGTATAATTTTACGGACACTTTAAAACCAGTTTCAGATTGAGAGTATATTCCTTGTGACTATAACACTCCCCGGCAAAAAATACTGCCACCCTAAAATTTTGGGTAAGTTTGATTTGTTATAAATTTTTAATTTTCAATCCGATTTTTATAATTTTTTTAGCATTTCGTCGATAAATTTATTGACATTATGCTGAGCTTTTTAATAATGAACATTTCTTTGTTGAGATGCTGTTATACGAGGGGAGAGCAAAATGTCGTTTTTTGTCGTAATTTCAAAACACCCTGTGGAAAATTTCAGACACTGAATTTAGTTTAAAATTTATTTGCTGTAAAGTTGCATGTGTTCCTATCAATTTCTTTTTTGAAGCATCCCTTTACCTCTTATTTTAAGAACTACAGATTTTTAAACAAAACGAGGATAATTTCTTGCAAAGCACGTACCGACCTTGTATGTGACGAAAATGGAGCTCTAAACGCCCACCGTTACATTGAAAATATCCTCTAACAGGCTATCGTTCCATTTGCTCCTTTCAATGGGGAACAGCTAGACCCCATATTACACATGTTGCAAGCGAGTATCTGAATGAGGTTGGAATGCGAAGAATGGAATGGCCCGCATATAGCCCTGATCTAAACCTAATCGAGTATTTCTCGGATGAACTAAAAAGAGCCGTTCGCCGTCTTCCTGTGCAACCAATATCTTTGCAGGAGCTGAAATAGCATTGAGCGAGGAATATCAGGAAATTCCTCAAGAAAAAATAACAAATTTTATTCATTCGATGCCACCGAGACTGTGTGCTACTAAAACTTGTTAAAAATTTTATTAATTCATTTTATTAGTTTTTGTTAACTTTTCAATAAAAAAGGCTATAAAATTAACTTTGTTTCATTTAAAAATGTGCAGCTCCCTACTACAATAAAAGAGGTAAAGGGATAATTCAAAAAAGAAAATATTATAAATAGTGGTTAAAATTTTCCACAGGGTGTTTTGAACAACATTTTGATTTACCCAGTATAACACCGTCTAAACAAAGAAATGTTCATTATTAAAAAAACTCAGTATAATGTCAACAGATTTATCTACAAAATGTTAAAAAACCATAAAATTTAAAATTAAAAATTTATAACAAATCAAACTAAGCCAAAATTTTAAGGTGGAGGTATATTTTGCCGGGGAGTTTTAATTATAAATTAAAATATTATGTAATTCTTCTTCGCAGCTTTCACAGTTGATGATATGGAATTTGGTGTGCTCCTGTTCCTCCCCTAATTGTGAGCGATAGACAAATTTTTATTTCTTGAGTCTTGAGTCATATTGGATTTTATTGGTAACAATATCAAATAGCCATATCCATACCTTCAGTCCCATACCTAGTACAAAAGACCAAACTAAATATCCACGTAAAATGTCGTCCATTTTGTTCTATATGTATACGTGCCTTTTTACTGTTGTCCAAAACTTCTATTATTTGTTATTACAGTTGTTCCCCATTATCGGATCTTGAATTGTTGATTACTTTTCATAAAACTTTACGTGAAATAATCAGGGAGATTTAATTTTAGTGTACATGGTAACCAATTCCAATCCACCTGTCACCAAATCGTCTATAAAGATACCCAATATCCCATGTGTGCTGGAACCTAATCTTCTTGGTACCATTTGAACTAGATGTGGATTTTTTGTTGCATACTAGCTATTAACATATCTAGGAATGTTATGACTATCATAACTGCCGCAGATGTCGGTTTAAAATCCGAGCTCGTAGAGCGAGGATTTTAAGACATCTAAGGCTGTTATGATTCATAACATACGGGATTTGTTCAATAGTTTATCGGTTTCAGAAAATAAAGACATTATTAATAGATATTACCTTTTGATATTCTCTTATTAATAACGTTTTCATTTCATTAGTTGGTCAAGTCTGTATGGGTTGATTTGTCGCCATGGTTACAGTTATATTTTGTTTGTTTTTATTTGTTACCTTTTTCATATTAAATAAATGTTTACATTTTTAATGTCACAACGGCTACATAAAAATGGACCTTGGATTGCCTGAAAATACATTTCAGTTGGATTTCAGTATTTAATTATTATTGTTTGGAGTTTTCTTTCTGTTTGTATTGATAAATAGCCCTATAGTTTCATTATTTATTATGTCATCTGTTGACAGTTATTGACAGATCTGTATTGTAATATTACCGTACAAGCAATAAATATAACTGTACAACTTTAGTTATGACTTATTTACCAGCCTACTTTTGCATATGTAAACAAAGGATTAATATCCTGAAACCGATAAAAATATTTATTTCTTCAATTAGAAATGGCACAATTCCTGAAGGTGAAGTCATATGTCCAAAGAATAGTACCTGAAATATTTTGACTCCTCAAACTTATCTATTGAGGAGTTAACATAATCCGACTCTTCATTTATTCTTGAGCTCCTAGCAGTAGCAAATATTTGAAATAGCATTTCTTTTATTATTGTGTAAGCCACTTAAATCATTATTAAGAATTTGAACCAGAACTTTAATATTCACGTATCTCCTTTGACACTGAAACCTTGTTTTATAAAGTTTACCACCCTCAGTCATTTTTCAGTAAATACTAATGGATGCAGATATTTTTCGGGCCGTTGCTACTCACGTACTGCTTTAACAAGAATTTTATGCCATTTAATGAATAAATTTTGCATTCCTTGTTTTTCTTCTATAAAATATCTTACTCTATTGAAGCTCTTTAGAGTACATTTCATCAAACACGTAACACAATCAGCATAATTAGATGTTCACCTATAAGCATTGAATAAAAATAATATTTTTACTCAATGCTATAAGCCAAGAGATAATCAAGACAGCGTTTTTAACAATATTTTTCAGGTTAAGTGGTAGATATGATAAATTATTGTAAAGCAAATATATCAGCGGCTTAGGAAAATTTGACCTCACTATTAGATGTGGAACATTTTATTACAATAACACCTCAAAATTTAAAGTTCCAACTGCAAAAGTCAATCGAGGGAAAAATATATGTTTTTTTTTGTTATATTTAGTTACCAGATATACTGACAGACATAAAAAGTGGCGCACTCTGAATTAAGTTTAATGTGTCAAAATGTCTATTATTTTTATTGGTTAGTCAAGTTAAATTTTCAATAATTTTAATGTTTTTTAATATCATGTATTTCCAGTTCAGGGGTAAAATATATAACGTTCTAATTCAAAAACTCTGTTGCCATAAAATATCCAGAATTAGCCATAACAAATGTAGTACGTAAAATAAAACAGTTTTATGTTTGCCGTATGAGTGAGTTTCCTTGTTTTTGGCACATTTTATTGTTCCAGGCAATCTCTCCCTTAATGTAATCCAATTCGCAATATACAAAAACCGCCAAATATTCGCAGACCATAAACACGCCCAGATAAATCAGAAACCACTATAAACTTTCAGATCATAAGGTTTCAGCAAGTCGGGGTTTCACCCTCAATCTGGACCAAATTCACCCTAAAACTATCTAAATATTCA
The DNA here is from genome assembly GCA_963680705.1 of Rhagium mordax. NCBI lineage: Eukaryota > Metazoa > Arthropoda > Insecta > Coleoptera > Cerambycidae > Rhagium > Rhagium mordax. The sequence goes on along the minus strand of OY796659.1, from coordinate 67,532,936 downwards.
AAACGTTAGACGGGTTGAATGGCACGGAAGCTGTAATTTACTGGCCTTTAGTTTTTCGTGCTGTCTACCGTTTATTGTTTAGTTTATCGAAATAATCCAATGAATTTCTAATTTAACCTTCGGGCACATAATAGATATAACTAGTTTATCTTAATTGCGACTAAATTCAAAAGATACTTGGTTTATACACAAAGTGAAGTAAAGCAATTATTTGTCCTAATTACAAATTTAATAGTATATTATTCAACGACCGTATAATGATGGGTATTAATCACGAGGTGAAGTTTACGGCCACGAGCCGCAGGCGAGTGGCCTAAATCACCGAGTGGATAATAGCCATTATACGCGAGTAGAATACTATACTTTATTCACGACTACTAAATATTTTTGTTGTTTGTAGCAGAACAATATAATATTATAGCTAAATCAAGGAAGCATCTGACAGTAGTGATTAATGACTCATTAATCACTGCCGTGATTAATGGGTATTATTAAGGTCGAGCAAACAGACGTATAATGGGTACATTATACAATAGTCGTGGATAAAATCAAGGAAGCATCTGACAGTAGTGATTAATGACTTATTAATCACTGCCGTGATTAATGGGTATTATTAAGGTCGAGCAAACAGACGTATAATGGGTACATTATACAATAGTCGCGGATAAACTTATTTATGAAATTGTGCTAGCTACAATAGTGACAACAATTTAAGAGAAATAATAAAGTCTTTTTTATTTTGCCAAGAGCATATTGCCATCATCTTGGAGGCGGTATCACAAAACCTATCAAATATAAAAATAAATGGCATGTAGCTACGCATTTTGAAGATATCCAGTTCTGTCAAAAGAATTGTAAAATTTTAATGACTAACAACTAAGTTCAAGAAGAATGTCTTACTAATAAGTACGAAGAGAACCCTTTGAATGACCAGAATGTTCACCAGATTTATCGCTATTCGCCACTACATTCCTTTTGAGGTGTCTCGTTTACAGGGCAACAGAAATGTTTACATGATTTAGTACGAAGAATTATGAAGGACAGTTGAAATATTCTTCCTGAAACATTTCAGAAATTTTAACAATTTTTTTTTTTAATTCCGTTACATTATTTCTCATTACGCATTGTATTGCTACCTTCACAAATTATGTTCGTTTTTTTTATATCTTGGAGTTCTTAGGATAAGAATACATAATACATACGTAATAGGTACGTACTCTAAGTTTTTGTGGATAAATGTTCGAAACCGCTTACCGAATGCACCTATAAGTAGAGCGCCCTCATTAGTAACATATAAAACTTCCGCTCGCAAAAGGGAAGAAGGCACGATACGGATTTTTGCTTTATTGCTTTTATTCATCGTATAACGCATAACTAGAAGCAATATTTACTAATTATTGCATCTTAATATTTCTAAAGCTTTCTTGATAAAATTTTTATTTGACTTTAGATTTAAGCTCCTCCGAATATTTAATTTAATTTAGTAGACATATTTTCATAATTTATTTGATTTTTGGTTTTAACTATATTACGTACATTTATCCACTAATACTTTGTTCTACCCCGTGTTATTTTTTGGCCATTAAATAGAAGTATGTAGGTATTTATGTTTAATATTTGCTCTGTGAAAGTGGCATTTTCAGTATTTTCACAAAATTATCGTTATTATAGGGAACTATAAGGTTATCATTTTAGAGTACCTATATTTTCTACTCATAGTTCATGTTTTAGTGGACCAAAAGCTATCTTAGAGGAAGATGAAAAGCATTTAAAATTTTCCAACATTTACAAGATCCTAAATACAGCATTGTATGCGGTTTTGAGCCAAATCCAAAGAGGATTCTGTATTTGTATACTGAAATACTGAAACGTTACTCTAGTTGCTTCGTCAAATACACATAATCTATTTAAGTAAGGAAATACTTGATGGATAAGTCAACAGAAATCTCTTGCAGGCATTTTGAATTTTTTTAATTTTTGTTGATTTTAATATATCAAAAAGTAATAGTGGAATTGAGATAACTAGCCTGTGTGAGGAAAAATTAACGATTTTACTAGCTGTAATTTGGTTCACTCACTTAATTAATACATTGAAAGATATAATGATTTTAACCATGCTACTTTCTCATTACATGGTTCCTATATTCCTATAGGTATATCTTTAGTGATTGATCCAAAATCTAAAATCAGTCAAATTACCCAAATTCATTGCAGACTCGACCCACGTTATGGTATTATCGTATTATTATGTTTTCTTAATAAATTAAGCTTCATTGATGCTCATTACTCAAGCACAGATCAGTAGTTTTGTTAGGGTTAACTTTAAGTCCATTGCCAGAGCACCACTGCATAATACAAGAATAATTATTGCTTAATGAGACTATTGAACTTCTATACAGTTAAACATCATTTGCCTATAAATGAATGTGGCAAGACTGTTTTTATTAAATCAAATTTGTACATAGTGAACAAAATGGGGTTAGCCATTTTTGGTAGCATCCATTTGCGAATACTTAGCAATTACTACTTGTTACAATTACCTTTTTATACCTGTTGACCTACCTTATTCTCGATTCCCATCTGCGTTATCTTGGTCAAATCAAAAGCGGCGCCTTACTTTGAAATAATAGTGTCACGAAGGGCAAATCTAATTATTTATTTTTTACTGCAACGCCCAACAGAGTTCTTTTATTTAGTTAAAATCAGGTCAGTAATGATGATAAACAAATTCATTCAATTCAGCACGTAAGTACAAGGAAATGAACCGTGATAAAAGGGTGTTAGTTTTTTTGACATTTGGCGTGTTTGGGACATTTTGACATTTTTTGACATTTTGACATTTCGACATTTTTGACAGTTAGACATTTTTTTGACATTTTTGACATTTTTGACATTTTTTGACATTTTTTGACATTTTTAGACATTTTGACATTTTTTTGACAGTTTCACATTTTTTGACATTTTTAGACATATTTTCACATTTTTATGACATTTTGACTTTATATGAAATTTTTTGACATTTTGACATTTTTTTGACATTTTTTTGACATTTTTTTGACATTTTTTGGCATTTTGACATTTTTTGACATTTCTCAAGGGTTGCCCCTTCGTAAAATCTCTGTGTTTTTATACTCTACGTTTTCATAAAATAAATATTGTAATTTTTGGAACCTTCCCGCTATATTTTAATCATCCTTATAAGTAGAACCCTCTCATGTGCCAAGCGAGTCATTTATCTTATTCAAGTAAACTTCTTAACTTATATGCCAAGTGGGTCAACTATGCTAGTAAAATAACTATATTAGTAATGTACATGTACAGGGTGATTCCTATAACATTTTCACCTCAATATTTTGGTTTGTGTTTGGAAAAAAATAATAATAATAAAATAATAACTTACGTAGGTAGTATTTTTTCCAAGGATTCCGAAAATATCAACAAAAAACAATTGAAAGTCAAATAAAAGTGAGAAAATCAAAGCAATGTTTTTTTTTAATGGAATACCCTGTATATTTTTACCATTTTGAAAAAATTTTTAAATTATCTTTACAAAAATATAACATAACATATATTTACCTTCATATTTAATTTTATGGTGCTGTGCTAATGGCTACATGCCTCAGCCAAAGAAAGGCTAAAAAAAAAAATATTTAATTTAACACCGACTTAGCTTAGAAAGTTTTTTCAATTATTATTTAAATAGTTTCTTGTCCATTTACTTTGATTAAAAGTTAAAAATGTCTTATTTGGTAGAGAAAAAAACATATTTAGAATGTTATTTAATAAGTGATTAAGTTTAGGGCATATGTTCATTAGACATTTTGACTTGAAATTGCAAGCTATGGCCGTCATGTCAGTGGGCACCCTGTATAAACGATATACCATTTGTGTCGAAAATAACATATCTTGAACAATTCCTTTAAATATAAATGTTATTTGTTCGTTAAGATATTTGATGTTGCTTGATTTGAAATAAAATTTAATTTATTCTTATAAATTATTTCAATTATTATTGGTATTTTACTAAATATGAAGGTAAATGTTATATGTTATATTTTTGGGAAGAAAATTGAAATCTTTTTCAAAATTGTAAAAATATACAGGACGTTATATTTAAAAAAACATTGCTTTGCTTTTTCCCACTTTTATTTGACTTTCAATTGTTTTTTGTTGAAATTTTCGATATCCTATAAAAAAACACTATAAGTTACCTACGTTAAATATTTCTACTTTATTTCTAAAAATAAACTAAAAAATTGAAGTGAGAACATTATAAAAATCACCCTGTATCTCATTAAAACAAACCCCGACTAATTTTAACCCTAGTCTTGACATTTGGTGGAGGCGCCGGGTATCACAACGGAGGAGTTTGATTTATAAATTTCTAGAGATATATTTTAATTCAGCTATTCTAATGCCGTTTGCTGAAACCGATTGAAATTAAAGTTATATATTATTAATATTAAAATAATCTTGTATGTATGCCAAAATAATTTTCTCAAATAATTTCGAAAACGTAAAAAGTAGGTATGGAAATGGATCGCAAATCATTCAGGGTTTTCGGTAACTGTCCTTTTGAAGGGCAATAATTATATTTCATGTTTTTCAATTCCAGTGTAATGGCCAATGGGCCAATTTTTAATGACTCATTAACGATATGATAGAATATACCAATACCGTGCCTCAATTCTAATATAACCGTGGGGTAAAAATCTTCTGATTTTTACGAAAATTGGAGAAAATATGTATTTTCATGCTATAAATAAATTATTAAATTTGAGAAAAAAAAATTATTTTTACGGTCACAATTGAACATTTCCGAAAAAAATTAAAACGCTTGCCATTGCAAAATGGTCGTAGGGTAATTTTTTTTTAGAAGAGTAGGTCTTCTTATGTACTTTTTTGTGAACATATATCAGAATTTGTTTATCGAGTTAAAATGTCGTTTTTTTAATAAAAAAAATAATTTAATTTCACTTTTTTACAATTTTTCATATCTTTTATGCCAGATTTTCATATAACGAAATTCAATTCATTATTTTAAATTAAATTTTTTCAAATTTAATCACGTATTTACAGCATGAAAATGCATATTTTCTCCAATTTTCGTGAAGATCAGAAGATTTTTACCCCACTTATTGCATTATTAGTAAAAAAAATAAACTGAAAAACGGATTTTTTGAGGTTAGGATGCACTTTTAATGTAACTATACCCCAACAGTTTATTGATAGGATATCCATTTACGAGTATTTTATTTTTATTTATTTTTTTTTTCTACGAGCAATAGAGCCGGAGATATTTAAAAAATAGTGCAGCGATGCACTCGAAATATATCAAAAATGCACTTTTATACGCTTTTCCTGCGAAGCCCCAGCCCGATTTTGCTAATTTTTTCGGTTTTTGACTTATTTGTATGTATAGAACAAAAAACAAAAAAAAAATACAACTTCCCGATTACATCACTTTAAAATTCTCTCCACTAAATGGAGTTGAGATAATAATCCCACTGTTTATGTGTGGCATCAAAAGAAACGTTATTTATATTAAAATTGTTATAATCTATAGCTAATTATTTTGTTGTTGTTGGTTTTTCTACTTCAAATTTTAATTCGCCAAATTCAATTATGTGATTTCTGTTGTTCTATAGGATATCTATGCTGTTAGTAGTAGTTAGTAGGTAGTAGTAGTAAACTTGATTTCTGATTTTTTCCAATTGGAATTTTTTTCTTTTTATGGTCAACCATTTTCTCCAGTTAAATTTTACTTAATTTATTGATTCCATTTACCTTTTGCAAGTTTTGTATTATACATATATCATTGTCATTTAATCATTTCCCCACTGTTTTCACAATATCTTTTAAATGAGTACATAACATTATTTCTACATATTCACTGTTTTATCTGATGACAATAGAAACGAGCTATAAAATTATAGTATGTATATCTCCTCTAATAATAGAGATAAATGCAACCAAAGAGAAAGAATGTTAAGACCACATGGTGGGCAGTGTATTACCATGATCAGAGTTAACCAATTTTTATTTAATTTTTGAATTATCCTACAGTAATCCATTTTTCAAAATTTTTTAACATCAGTAATATCACGAGTACAGATACACCACGACACGATAGCCAAATAAGTAAATATATTAAAACCTACTTGGTTGCCAGCGTCAATGTTACGATTCTATCCTGAACCAAATTAAAAATGTGTATTTGTGATTTGCTTCAGACTTAGATAGAAAAAAATAACGTCTATATCCCAAACCTATAGTTCAGTTTTACAACAAATTGTAGAGCCTAACGCAAAATCCTAGGATTTTACGGATAAGAAAACGTTCAAAAGAAAACATTGTGTTTAAACCATCTGGCATCCTACTATACTACAATAAAGGTCCATTATATATTTTTCCTAGTCAAAACACTTGAATTTATTGATTTGCCTTCCTTGAATCGAAATTTAAATAGCGAAATGAACGTAATGAAATATGAGTTGGCTTTTAGGCCTCTAACATTTCAAGCTAAGCCGCAATAGGGATTAGTGGTAAAATTAAAACCCAGTAAATTGCAAAAGCATGTTTTTACTTACAGTAAAAGGAACATAATTATAAAATGATTAATTAAATCATCCATACCACTGTGGAAATATGATAATGTGGCAATACATATTTTATTATAATGGGCTTCCATCTAGATCCATTACTTTTTGTTAAAAGCGACATGGTATCATAATATAGAGCGAAAGCAAGCATTATACATAAGAATAACCCAATACTGGCGTCGTAAAGTCATCTGAACATCCAAACTTCTGAATTATTTGTCGTGCGCTACCATTATGGAAATTCTTTTAAAATACAGGCAGATAAATGGGACAAATGGTCTGAAAAACGTCGTAAAGATTCTTTCCACCTTTTAAAATACAGCTATGACGCCACGAGCTGTTTCAACGAAAAAAGGATGTTTAGACGCAGATCACTTTTTTCTTAAATACATCGTTAGATAAATTGAAAAAAGAAATAGGGTCAGGTATACAGTGCGAATCGTCTGCGAGAAAATGTATTTTTGATATGGAATATACATGTATTGAAACCTAAAAGCCACACCAGAAAGCATTTCTATTGTGGTTTATTGTAACTATTATTCCTGCGCTGCATTTTAAATAAACAAAAATATACTAATTCATGACGTAGTTTCAATGTACTTGGTAGTTACAGAGGAAGCATAAAAATAACTTCTTCGTGATTATTAACCATAACCTACGTCTCTGGTTAAAGTTGGAACATGATATTTTCATTTTTACACACAAAATTTTGTTTCAATATCCTCATTTACTCAAAACATATTAAAAAAAAAAAATTTAACATTTTGGAAACGAAAACTCTAAAAACAACTATTAGGATCACAAAATATTCTTAAATTTGGAGAAGGAATATGCTCCTCAATTTATTATATACAATCTGTATATAATAAATAATGTATAAATTGTTGTTTTATTTATTATTTATTTTATAGGCCATGGTTATACTATCTAGGAGAGAAAATATTTTCAGATGCTGTTTTAATACATTGCGGTATTATAATTTATTTGGTGTAAAAATAAAAATATAAAAAAAATAATAATAAAAATCACTTACGTTGCACGATGTCTTGTCTCATTCTGGACCTACCTATTAAATAGATATTAAGTTAAAAAAAAACAATTATATTAATGTAACCATTTAATAAAGCTACCTTTGTTATCCCTTCTTTGTGATTCGCCTTCACTTTATCATCATACACTAATTAGTTCCAATTTTATAGCACTAAAATTGCAAGAACACTAAAACACACACATCACGAAAAAGACATATTCTGGAGTTTAACATTTAAAATTTATAACTAAAACTGCAGCGAAAATGATATTTTTGTACACATACATACACACACGCATGTGATCTACAGACTACTAAGTGAAAGGAATCTTTTTCACGAGATGCTGATAATTTTTTGCAGTCTATTGTTATGTTTTACGTAACTGGTTGTTTTTGCTTAAAAAACTCGATTTCTTGTTAATACAAAAACAGAGAGAATTTGAGTGCGATAGAACTAGCATTCTCAATTATAAACTTTGCGATGTAAAAATCACAAACACAATAATTTGATATTGAGCAAAATTGCAAAATTGGCGAGATCATTTTAAATCCATAGGTACCAAAGATATTTTATACACTAGAACTAGATGGTCAGGGTCAGAGCTATTGTTAGTTTCATCGCTTTTTTTATAATCTCTCTCTTAACATGCAAAATTGGACGATAAATAAAAGCGAGGTATTGCGAATACGAGAAGATGATGCGAGATGAAGCTAGAGTAGAGATAGCTTCATTTATGGGTGATGAAATAAAACAATAGCTTTGACCGTCTAAAGTTTTTAAAATAATTAATATAGTAGGTACTTACCATTAAAGTAGCTACCTCAATGATACAAAGTCTTGACGATTTAGAGGACATATAAATTGTTGGGCAATGGATGTGCGTGCTCGCTTCATACGTTCTCATTATGACAAAAATTGTTGGAGGTGCATACCTACTTACGTTGCGTCAACTGTATGTTGATAGTGAATGGGTCAATATCTGGAAAGATTGAATCTGTTGAACTTATTTTTATTCATCGTGTGATTAAAGCAAATAATAAAACACCTGGATTAGACGTTAATTTTTATTTTGTAAAGGTGCGTTTCAACTAGAGCAAACAGAAGCGAACGAACGAATTCGTAGGTATTCGCTCGTTCGCTTGTTCTCTGCATATTTTCATTCAACGAACATTTGCATTCGTTAATGATTCGTTTGCAAATTTAATCACGTCAAATACAGATGATATAATAACTAGCGCTGCTAGTTTTATAGTTATGGCAGGATTTTCCGAAAAAAGGGAAAGATGAAGAGAATATGGTGTTCTAATATGTTAAAAAAAGAAACAAAATGGAGGATGAAGTTTTGTTAGCGGATTTAACGATTGATAATATGGGCCAAATGACAAATTTCTGTAAAATGTCTATTATGGTAGATTTTTATTTTTGTTTAATTTGATTACATTTATCATTTCTAAAGAAGATGCAAGTTTGAAAGCAAATCACATAGAATGATAAATTTCGTCAGTGTCACTGTCAGATTTTTTAATGTTTCTTCTTTTTGTCTTTCTTTCCTAAATTTTCTTATCTATATGCTATTCACATTTTATTTACATGAGGGGAGGCTATGATATGTTTTTCTTAGGTTGTCTCAGGGTTGTCTACTATTGACAAATTATTGAAATGTCAGATTTAATTGATCATCACTGTCATTTATTTTTGACTTAATTGCCAAATTTTTTATTGATGACATTGCTGTGCTTTCTTTAGGGTCTCACTGTGGCAACTATGTAGAACCAATTTGAATTTGTGGTTATGTTTTTGACTTTTCAACATAACCTCAGTAATTAAAACAGCCATTCATACCAACAGAATTCAGATTTTCCAAGGCCTCCCCTTATGTAAATAAAATGTGAATAGCATATACCATCATAATATGGGTATCAAATGAAAGGGTTTGCTGAGAAGAATACGAAAAGAATACGAAAAACACTAAAAACTAAAAAATAAATTAATAGTAAAAAACATTTTTAAAAACAAGCTTTTATTCTCGCTTTTATTTAAACGCTCTAAAAAGAAAAAAATAAACTTTAAATTAAATCAAACCCATCAATTTATTACATTATACAATTTATATGATATAAAAGCTTGTCGCGAGATTTGCCTGTGTAAATAAACAAGAATACAAGCGACAAGCTTTTATAGGTATCATATAAATTCTATAATGTAATAAATTGATGGGTTTGATATAATTTAAAGTGTATTTTCTTCTGTTTAGAGCATTTAAATAAAAGCGAGAATAAAAGCTTGTTTTTAAAAATGTTTTTTTACTATTAATTTTTAGTACACCTAGTACACCTAGTATAGCATTAGTCGTCTAAGTTCCCAATGGGTGCTCCACACCTAATTATTAACCTAGGTTAGGATCGGTTCACCTACATAGGGACCCGTTTCTTGTTAGCAACGGTTCCGGGATAGAACCGGATCCAGGTAGAACCGGTTCCGGGTAGAACCGGTTCCGGGTAGAACCGGGTCCGGATAGAGCCGGATCCAGGTAGAACCGGGTAGAGCCGGTTCCGGGTATCCGATTAGGAACCGAGTACACGGGTACCCGGGTATCGGGTAATAAAAAAACCGGGTACCCGGTTCCCAGAATTTCGGGTAGTGACACCTAGTGATTAAAACATTTTATAAATTATCCGAGAGTGCAATCTTTGACTTCATAATAACACTGGGCAGCGTCTCCATTCCCAAACTTACCATCATTAACTGTGTGGGTATTTATATGTATGTATATGAGGAGGAAACTTATTATATTTTTCGATACTCTCTATACCTTTTCCTATGTTTACAAATGAATATTAAATAACTTCCCTTTTAATATCATTATTTTGAAATTATTTACAACGAATGCATATTATATCAGTTAGACCACTCTAATGAATTATGTCCTTAAGGAAGACATAATATTAAAATACAGTCTGGTGCATTCATAGAGTTGGGGAGAGTCAACGTGTATCCTCGGGCGCTCTGAATATGACATAAAATATTAAACAGATACTAAAAAACTAGCTTGTTTGGTTGCAGAAAATCTTGCAATATAGACAGGATGGGGTCTAGTCTTTTAGCATTCATAGAAGAAATTTGTATATTCAATAGTAACAATTTTCCAAATATTTCAAAGTCTAATGTCGCCATCTAAATTCGTGTGTTGAGTTTTATCCTTAAATTTCAACCATGAAACACCACCTTTTGGGGAGTATCCTTCACCAATTTCCATCTGGACCCCAATATTATTTAAAATAACATATTTGGTTTATTTCCCTTGACTTTACTTTAAGTTAATTCTACTTTTAATCTCGACTTAATGATAAAATAGATAAAAAGAACTGCAAAGAAAAAACTAAACTATTATTTTTACCTACTATAGATGTAAATATATTTTTAAACTAACAAGTGATCACATACGCATGTCATCCATCGCTATTAAAAACTGTCTACAAGTTCATGTTAGTATTAAAGATGCCATCGAATTGGGATTATAAATATCTTGAAAGTCCTGTCCTGTAGATCCAAATCACAAATATTCTCTGTCTTTATCTAAAACAAGTAAGTTTTTCCCCGTTTTATCCTGAAGCTCCGTTGACAGTATTCTAAGGACTCACTACACGATCCTACTGTTCAAATAGGCTGTTTTATTTATTAATTTCCCTTCCGTTCAACAACGGAAGATATTTGTCTTAGTCGTATATACGCGCATATTGTATAGATAATGGATTCGCTTCTCTAGGTTAATGGTGTGATTAATTTTTGTTCAAGTTATTAGAGTTGATGGATCCTCTAAGGATACATATTAGTTATTCCTTTGCAGTTCATTATCTCCCGAAAATTAATCGCTCGCTGGAGATGCTAATTGAAAAATTGAAATGAATCGCTTTTTAAAGGTTTTACGTTGATAGATTGTTTTGTGTTAATTTGTATCTGGAAATAAATATTCCAGTTCCAACAAGAACAGACGGAAGACTTTTGAAACGACGTTGCCCGTGGCTCATTTATGAAATTCAAGCAAATGTATCAAATATTTTTTTAATGTTTATGTCTATGTGTTTGCACGGAAATTATTTAGTTCAAATTTTGTTTGTTAGCCCTGATGAAAATTGAAATTCTTGTGCTATCATCAAATTACTGTTACATTGTTTAAAATCATCGATTTTCATATTTCTGACATTAGTATCTCTCTTTGTACCATGAATTTAAATTGTCTAATATGGGCATTTCTCAATATCTCCATTTCATCATTATTGATTATTGCATAAGACTTTACTATTTAAAATTCCACCTCCTGGAAATCGCGAGGAAAGTGCAGCTATTTAAATTAGACCCTTAACTTGAATTTAACTTTGCAAATTGAATATTGATTGCAGTTTATGTATTTATATTAAAACCCAATTAAATGTTAGAGCCTTCAAAGAACATTCTGGGTTTCAGCAGATATGATTAATCCACAAAGGAAATAAAAAAATAACATTCTTATCATAGAATTCAATTACAGCAAATCTTCTGAAAGGAGTCGTCGCTTAGCGAGTTTAAAATTGCTACTTAATTGGATCCTTGCACAATTTTATTTTGGACTTATTCAGATAAAAGGAATTTCCATGTCCAGCGCAGCGTTTTTATAATAACCTGCCTCGGCGATAGCGGCTGTTCAGTCGACAGCGAGCTGCTCGGATCCAGACATATAATATAATATTAGCTTCATATACTGCAGCGATATCTTACGATTGCGAGTTTTCGTAATATAACCCTTTTCCTTGAATTGTACTATTTTTTAAGCATAATTTAATCATTTCGTCGGATATATTTTTGTGCACGGAAATATTTAAATACATCATCAACCATCAACGTTATTTGTATTTTATTTAAGTTAACTAACTTTACGTCAACTATTGTAATGGCGTCTACTTACGTAACCTGTACTGTTTGTAACTGGCTACCTACAAACAGAACTCTCTGGCTTTGTAACACTTTTTAGACGGTAACTCGGGCGCCAGTTCCTTATTTGTAAGTGCAAGGAACAGCACTTGTTTGGCTCTCCGGGGTGAGAACGTTTACGGGGTAGCTAACAGATGGAGATACGGTTATCTGTCCAGAGAGTCAAAAGATGATGTCTTGTCAACTGGACTGGACAATTACTCAAACGGGTTAATTAGTAATAAACAACGGAAATAATAACTCTTGAATTTTACATATGCATACCAACGTATTTATTTATTAGAACAGTAATGAATAAATCAATAAAGAGGATATTTCAGTGACTTTGCAGTCGGGTGTGTACAAGTTTTATAACGATAATAATATGCAAGCTGGCAAACAAGAGTAGGTACGCGTGGATATGATTTTATTGCGGACGGCGGTTAGGCTTCGATAGCCAGGGTCTGTTTCGCGACTGAAACGATTTCGGACGGCAAGCCAACGGAATTTCCAACAGGATAAAGTACGACCGGCGGGCAGTCGGTTAGCTATAGATATTCTTGTCTATACAGAGGGTTTTACAACGCGGCGAACTACTGCCACAAACGTAGAGCTATTTAACAAGGAGTATTTTTCCTTGGCTACTGAAGGTACTTAAACTTAGGGCATATGAGGCAAAAGAAAGCCAACCAAACGGCAAGTGCTCTCTCCGCCGACGTAAGTTAAGTTTGCCGGTAGAACTTGTTGTGATATGCACTGAGGCCTTAAAGATTACCCAAACGAGCAAATCTAACCAGTCGATGCATATTTTACGGAACAAAAGACAAACGGATGAGTTACTGAGTAGCTCTAGTTTGATTTAGTAGGATTATACAGCTGTATTTACGAACAATAAGATCTCTGAATATCTATACTTAACTGAAGGCGGTACGGACGGATAGTAGCGGACCACGGTGTATTCTTACCCTGATAATTTTCAAGAAAATTATAATCGTAGCGGCGGTTACGGTCGGGATTCTGGTCGGTTTACGGACTGAAGACGTTGACGAGGTGTCAGGTTTGACTGAAGGTTCAGACTCTCCCTTTCTGGACGCTCCTCCGGCGTTTTATTACTTGCTTTAATGACGTATTCAGGATGCGCGTTAAAGTTGCGGATTTAATTGAAACGAATGATTCGTACTCAAAATGTTACTTACGGAGGTCGAGCGTATTATATAATTTGCAGCAGTGATTCGGAGCATCAATAACTGGAAATGGGTTGCTTGCAATTTCTAGACTATATTGCAAAAAGGAAAGGATTAAAACGGACACGGATTAATATTTTAACCGGTTTTAGTAATTAATGATTTTTATTTCCAACGATTATTTATAATAATTCACGGATTTTAGTTATACCGGGGATTATCAAAACTGAATTAATTAATTTACTACATGGTTACCAGTGGCTTTTACAACTCAACAAGTTAACTTAACTAAACAGGACTTAAATATTAACAGAGTTACAGGGTGTACACAAGTGACGGTAATATTTAAAGCAAAAACAGACATTCTTTGACTGAATAAAATCACTTCGTTACACCATCTGTAAAAACGAGCATAGAGGAATAATAGTAGTAATAGTAAGCAAAGCTGGAGCCTCGCAAGTAAGGTCCCTTTACTTACTCCTCACCGTCTCCTCAATCATTTACCCCACTTGTTCCCTTTTCAAAACTCCTCGACTTTCTAACGAGGATCAGGAGTCTTTCCAGTCGAGGAAGTTCTTCGTGCAGAAGTTTTCCAGTGCCAAAAAGTTTAGCCTTCTAAATGCCTAACACTCAATGACGCAAGGAATAGAAGTCTGCTTCTTAATCTATCGCATCTTGACCAGGTAGAATCTTCCTCTTCCTAATTAGTGACAAGTGCCTCCAAAATTTGCCGTGCTCTAATCCTGATTAGATTCAGTTTTTAAATTCTAACCCAGTAACCAAGCCCCCTTACGAAGCAATCTTCCCTGGAGCCACTGCTTGGATTCCAGCGATTCTTCAATAACGCGTAAAAATATCCATTGAGGGCGGTTGAGATCTGTTTCTTTTAGGTTAAACGTAGAATAGATTTCGATCTGAAATAGAGGTTTCTTGGATTCTGAGTCGGGCTAATTCATTGGTTTTCTCAATTTGTGGAATCCCAGTATGGTTCGAAACCCACACCAGTTTTACTTGTTTATCTGGTGAGTTCTTCTTTTTGAAAGAGGGCCAATCTCGTCCTGGGTGAGCAGATTGTTCATTTGTCATTATTGGAATGGGAAAGACCTCTGCCTTGGAGACTGTGGTATACAATCCTAGAGCGCAGTACTCTTGCACTTCACGCTGTCCAGATGTTGGCAATTCAGAATTCATCTGAGTAGCTTGCTAGAGACTCTGGGTTACTTTACTCTTCTCTGCTTAAGGCAATTGGGATATACGTTCTCACAAATCCTAGCTGATCTCTCGTTTTCGCCACCTAAAATATGAATTTACCTTAACACCTGTTCTGCGATGGTCACGTGACCTTTCTGCTCTATCTCCACATTTTTCGCGTCCTGATTTCTATAATAATAATAAGTTTTAATGTGATTATTTTTCCTCCAATATTTTCAACAATCAGGAATGAGTACTTGGTGTGAAATTTTGATTTTGAAGTGTAAAAGATTACTTGATTACTTGAAAAATGTGCAGATTCAATATTTTCCAGTGTGTTCTTTGCATAATTTGTACCAGTTTTTAGTATCATATTTACCATATTAACAGCAATGAATTGTCCTACTGATAAAGAAACCTATTTGAAAAAATCAACAATGTTGAAGAAGATTTTGTAGTTTTTATCATTGGCTTCCACATGACAAACTTGTTAAGTTATATTAATGCGAAAATGTTTTGAATACCGTCGACAAAAATGTTGACACTTATACTTTTATGTTACTTGTTTTAATAATTGGATAATCGTAATAACTAGATGTATTGGTGACAAATTTCTAGAAGTAGGAATACTTAAGATTTAGTGCTTACACGAACTTTGGTGTGTGCACGCTTTCTTTCATTTCCTTTTAACATAAATGTTTTATGATGTTTTAACCTTTTCAAGTATCCCATAATAAACGTTGTACGTAAAACTTTTTAAAACTTCGAAACTCCTTAAATATTTATACTTAACATTCCCCTAAAACACTTTGTCCATTATTGTGCCAAACTCGCCACTGAAACTTATCCAACTTTCCTCGCGAAATTTGTATTCCCCAACATTCCTCACTTCGGTGACAACCCAAGTCACATCGATACTTGCAAAACAAATAAGTTAAATGTGTATATGCGAAGCTGTGTGAGGCTAGCCGCAGACAGGAAGTGGGTTG
Organism: Rhagium mordax; assembly: GCA_963680705.1. Classification (NCBI taxonomy): domain Eukaryota; kingdom Metazoa; phylum Arthropoda; class Insecta; order Coleoptera; family Cerambycidae; genus Rhagium; species Rhagium mordax. The sequence goes on along the minus strand of OY796659.1, from coordinate 67,516,992 downwards.
GAGTTGTCTACCGGACTTCCGACCATTGGGGGTTTGGTCCGTCGGCCCATATCTCACGCGGCGCCAGAGAGCCCCCCGGGGAACACAGCCACTTCTCAGGATGGGATAGGTGTGAGTAAGTCGTGGTGAGATGTGTTTTATGTTCTTCCACTCCTCCGGAGTCTTTATTTCCGGATACATGTCTGGCTTACTAACGGATACTTGCTTTTTAAACCTGAAAGTTTAAATTGTTATGTCGTATGGCACAATTTCTTAATTAATTTATTGGCGGTGTAACTCACCGCAGGATGCATTAAAGTAAATTAACTTTTGAGAATAATTATAAAGTTACTTATCCAATTTAAAATGCTTTGTGTTTCCAAATTTGCTTTCCAGTCCGGTACATTATTAGAAATCATCCTATGCAACATACCTCGTACGAAACATGATACCATTACTGAAAAGTTCTTCAAATGTTTGATTCTTCTAAAATTACGAATCAAATTTTTTACTTCTAACAAATGTAACGCCAAAGTAGGTTTAGAACTGTTAAGCAACTGCTAGCTTCATGATACATTCTTGATTAAATAGGATCGTAAAGTTTATTAATGAGAAAGAAAATATTCATATAAGTGGTGAGACGAATTTATTTCTTGTAAAAACGTCAAATGGTTACTGATATTGAGGATTACATACCCTGTACTAGATACGCACTTCTCTGTGCTCGTTAAAACTTAACGAATTTTTTACGCACATTCATAATTAACCGGCAGACCCTTGGAGGTACCGCAAGTATTCCTGCACTTGCTATAAAAGCGTTCTTAATTAAGAACCCCTAAATTCCCGTGCAACAAAGTAGTAAAAGCTACCTTCAGAACTTCCTAAGCCTACTACACGAAATCGCACGTGTGTAACTTTCTGCAGGGGATGCGACCCCTATTATATTGCCATAGTGAAAAGTCGCCAAGTCAAAGACATCGCTATGCCAAGGGCATTTCAATTAAAGTTTCAGTCCTCTAGGCGGTCACATTTTTCAGCTGCTTCTGCCACGACATATTGTTTCTTGTTCCTAGCATATATTTCCCTGTCTGTAAATAATATATTTTCCATTACATCCTCTATTTGGGATCATGATATCGAAGCGCAGAAATTGAATATTTTATGTTGGTTTGATGGATACGGCTGTTTTATCTACCAAATAAAACAAAGGACCTAGTTGCTTAAGTCTCTCATGTCATCTTACTTGAAAGCGTGCCTCTGAAAATTTAAAATAGGGTAGTTGTTCTATTGCACATAGGGGTATTGTGACGAATGCTGAAAATACGGTTCCAGAATGTACTTCATCAATTTTTTACTTTCTAGAAACAGTGGGATAAATTCGAATAGAGGTTTTAACGATGGCTAGTTTTAGGAATATATTTTTATTATAAGTAAAATATAAATATTACCATTTTTTTAAATTGAATATGAATATCAGAACCGTAGTTCTGTATAAAACAACATTGCATTAAAGATGAGACGAATAAAGGACTCTTTGCTAACTCGGTCTTTAGAATATTTATGTGTTCAATTAACATGACAGTCAGTCAATTTTATGGATTAGTTTGAGAACGAGAACATTTGAATCTGGATGCATGACACATTATACCTCTATCGTACTTAATTAACATTCCCAATTGGATGAAGTCACGTTGACCATTTGTTAGAAGTTATAGGCAACAGCATAAGGCAACAAAATTGTTGCATATGAATTTTCAAGACAGACGCTCATCCAAACAGGCAATCATCATCTAGGGCTAAAAGGGACATGTATAATAGCTATGCCATCTACGAGGTGTCCCAAATTGCTTGATTTTTCTGTTTCTCATATTTCGATACCAGATAGAGAATTCCGGCCAAAATGTCCAGAGCTCAATTTTTTAAAACCTTCATTTTTTTCCAGTACTTTATAGTCAAAGCCAATTATAATTCCCAATTGACATAAGAAAGTTGAGGCTTGATATGCCAAAAGTTGGTAGTGATAAAAACCTTTTGAAAGGTGTATTTTATTATATGTTGAAAAATTACCACAAATAAAAAAAAAATTGTGGGCTTATGCAATATGCTCTCCAATATTTTTGTGTTTTTGGATCTTAATGTCAGTTTTAACATAACAGAACGAGTAACTTTTTATAATAAATACCATTTTCTATACAGATATTTATCCAAAAGAAAAAATAGACAGTTCTCTGCTAATTGTTCAATCTTTACGCAGCAGATAATAGACAATATTTAATATTGTAACTTTTTGACATATTTCTGGTGTTGATAAAATCAAAATAGTGAACAATATAAAAATAATGTCGTGTTAGTAGAGGCTTAGATGGCATTTATATCCTATTTCCTTTCAAAATATTCCTTATGCGGAGGAACTTTTATCAATAACTTAGTCTAAATTTGCTAAAATCCAATATATTCTGTAGAAAATATAATGTAGCTATTATTGAACTTTGCTGATATTGGCACGCTTATTATATGAAATAAAGAAGCTTTCTTGGCAAATATTAAAAATTTCGTTATAAACTTCAGCTGCAACTTCTAATACTTTTGTTGAAAAATAGCAAATTTGAACTCATTTTATTCATAAGAGTAATTATGCCAAATAAAAAATATTTCGAGAGCAAAAATGATATCAATTCAAATTACACCATAAACACAGCATTATTTTTTATTTAATCGCCAGTTTGAACTATCTAAATTTCAAATTTTGTCAAAAAATAACAATAACCTACAATGTTGCTATTGAGTGAAATTTACTGCATAAAAATAGAACAATTAATAAGAAACTGATAGACAAAATAAATACTTCTGTTTTTTCTTTGTCATCAAACCTTCTTGTACTTAAACGGTTGTCTTTAAAATTAAATATTTGAATGGAGCAAACTTGAGCTTATATTATTCGTAATGAATATTAGAATTATTTTGAATATTTTGTTAATGTCTCCACCATTCTGAATTTTTCTTATATTGGAAATACACCTATGTATTGAAGTATTCTGTAGTCTTGGCGATCCAGTAACTTCTGACAATAACAATTGGTCGATTGGTAAAAATGTTATGAGCAAAATAATAACTTACGGAATATTTTTGTTCATTCGTAGATATATATTGTAAATATTATAATGTAAATATTCAAAACATTAATTGCTGTAATGACAAAAATATAATAAAGTCCATTTTCTAAACGCTAAAAATTCGACAAAGTTCTAACTCCGTTGACTCAAACCGATTTTATTTTTTTTCCAAGTTTCGGAAAAAAATTATAGAAAAATTCCCCATAGGTCAGAAGGTGTGATTTTTATTTTTTCAATTGATATTAACAAATAAGTTTTTTTAATACACTCTTAATTTAAAAATTCATAACTCTTTTATTTATTTAAACAATTGTCTGAAATTTAATAACATAAAGCTTCACAAAAGCGATTTTGATCATCTTCTTTTAAAATTTCGGAAAAAGTTTATAGAAAAGTTCCCAATAGGTCAGAAGGTGTGCTTTCTATTTTTTCAATTATTGTTATAAACAAATAAGTGTTTTTTTAATACACTCTTAATTAAAATTTGATCAACATAAAATTCTTGGGGTCGCAGATTACGAATCTGGCCTCAAAATCGATCTATAAATATACAAAATGGCGTCGAAAGTTAAATTTTTTATTTTAATTTTTTTATTTTTATTAGATGTCAGGGGGTTTTTAAGGTCGCTGATTACGAATTTGACATTATTTCTCAACTAAAATAAAAAATGGCGGATCCAAAATGGCGGAAAAGTGTAAATATTTTTTATTCGGATTTTATTTCTTATAGGTACCTATAGGGCGGGTGTTTTGCATCGCTAATTTCAAATTTTGTGTTAAAATTTATCAAAAATGGAAAACGGTGTCTGAATAATGGTGGAAACAAATGATAGAAGAGTTAAATGAGGAAAAGTTGTATTTATTGCTGGGCGACTTGCCGGTAATTGTGGTGGAAATAGTTGCCTTCATTCACGACCGTGTCTATGGAAGAAAGAGGAAGAAGAAATTAAAAACTAAATAATTTTTTTCTGCCTTTTGTATCTTGGATTAATTTTAAAAAATCGATTAAAATATAACATCTATTTTTAATACTCATTTAACTACTTCTACCATTTGTTTCGACCATTCTTCAGACACTGTTTTCCATGTTTGATATATTTTAACATACAATTTGAGATTAACGACCCAAAAACCCATATATAAGAAATAAAGACCGAATAAAAAATATGTCCCCTTTTCCGCTATTTTGGATTCGCTATTTTTAGCTTTAATTGAGTTTTAATGTTAAATTTGTAATCAGCGACGCCAAAAACCCCCTAGACATCTAATACAAATTTAAAAAAAAAAGAAAATAAAAAATTGGACTTTCGATGCTATTTTGTAGACGTCATTTTATTTTTAGACCGATTTTGAGGCCAGATTCGAAATCTGCAACCCAAAGAACTTTATGTTATCAGATTTTAATTAAGAGTGTAATAAAAAAACACTTATTAACAACTGAAAAAATAAATAGCACACCTCACATATTGGGAACTTTTCTATAAACTTCTTCCAAAATTTTAAAAAAGACGATCAAAATCGGTTTTGAGTCAATGAAGTGGACTAATGATCCAATGACTATTTTAAATAATTCAATTGAAAGTAATGCATTTCATTAAAATATAATTTGAATATATTAAACCACAGATAATCACGTTTGAATTTTAGACACTAGAGTTTTCTTTTTTCTCTTCAGACATACGGATAACATACATTTTTTATAAAATAAAAAAACTAAATCGTATCCGCAATTGTCTATCTTTAAGGTTATTCGTCGGTGTATTATTAGATAAAAAGAAAAAGGAAAACTTCAAATTTTCATTAAGTCGACGTTTCCACAATTATTTATTGTCTTCTTCAGGACTAATGAGGTATTTGGTTTTTTTTTGTCAAAATAATCGTATTGTCTATTTATAAAAACGTAACTTATAATAGGATTATTTAATTTACCAGTAATTAAATGGAAATTAATTACTAGTAAATAATGAAAATATTAATCTGACTTCAGTGTAGGTAAACACAGAAATTTCTGTGTTTTTTTTCTTTTTATCCAATAACACTGACGAATAACCTCAAAGAAAAACTAAATTGTTTGAAAGTTAATTTAGAACACACGGTGTTCAGGATTCCCTGATTATTATTAAATCAATAGGTTTAGATGTTATTTAGATTTTATTTATATTATTTAAGTGTATACATATACCTACTTATATGTATACAGGGTGTATTAAGTATAAGTACCCTTATTTTAACAGTAAAAAGAGAAAAATTAAAGAATCTGCAATAATTTTACTAAATGAAGACAAATGCGTATCGAATTATTCTGTAGATTGTTGTACATGTACAATATGGTTACCGATGCTAAAAGAAGAACTTAGCAACTTGAATATCTAATCTGATCAACTTTTCTGTGAGCGTAGTAAGTATTTATGGTTATGATATAAACATTAAAATTGTGTAATTTCACAAATTACACAAGAGAAAGATTATTAGCATTGAAAAAGGAAACAGATTAAGTTTCCGAAGCATCTGCGAAACATCATTGTTTTTATTTTAGTTTATTTATATTTTATGTCGAAAACCAACCTTTAACTGTTCCTTTGACGTAAAGTCACAGGCGTAAAGGTTATTTTTATATTTTTTAGATTGTCTGGGTAATGTTCAGAAGTGTGGCAGTAAATCCCAAATAAGAACTGAAAATAAAAACCTGATACATTGGCCTAAAATGAACAAAAAAGTGTTTTACAGTATGGGTCGAAAGTTGAACTGTTTTCCCAAAAAAAAATAATGTAACTTTGATTTTTGAAAATTAATTACATGGAAAATAATAGAAAATAAGTTAGAAAAATTTAAGAGAAGGTGCAGGTCGAATATGCAAATAGAAAATTGTAATGTGAATTTTTTGTCCGGTGGAGGGTTTTAGTGAAATAATTTAGTGTAATTTAATAAATTTTTAAAGAACGCTCTTTAAAAATGTATTAAATTACACTGCGCTTCGCCGCCTTTCTGTATAGTAATCACATATTACTACAAAATGCTAGGACTGATTGATTACAGCAAACACCAGCTTAAATAAATATTCGGCCAGTCGTGTTGCACGACTTGTGAACTAGTTTCGAGCTTATTGGCACTCACCAGCATAAAATAGATGGTGTAAATCAACGGCAAGGAAGCCAAATAACAAGGTAGGAAGATTTGCCGAGCCCGAATACGTTTTGTTTTCAAAAATAATTATTGTTTGTTACTCAATACTACACACCCTGTGTTAAGGTAAATTTTTGTAGAGAAAATAAATCTACCCTGGAAAATCAACTAATCGTCCTGTATATTTTGCAACATAAATATCCATAAACTATTGAGAATTTCGCACAAATGCCATAACAAATATGACCACATTTATATAGTGTTACTTTAATGTACCGCAGATGTGGAAAGCTGTATAAAACAAACTGCAAAAAAACGCAGAGAAATCTCAACTCCACAAAAGCAGTAATCCAATATCATAAAACCTTTATTTTCTTTTATGTTTAATTTAGTTTCCCCTCGGCAAAATAGATCATTCACTCGTTTCTCGTGACAAACATATAAATCTCAGAAACCAGGAAAAATAAGTAAAAACATGATAACGGAAATTTTACTTGGACCAAAACAAATACTAAAATTCCTCAATCTAAGGCGGCCAGCTAGAAGTGCGGTCAGTGAAACAATGATGCACAGCCACTCGGAAAATTGCAAAAACCTTGGCGGATCCCTGGCGATTACGTACGACAGGGCCATCAGTCAACGGCTTAGGAGGTGTTGCGTCCATCCCAACTCGTAATATACAGGAAACACCGGGAAATATTGAACAAGTCTCCGCTAGACGCAGCTTTATCACCTCAAATCTACCATCATTACAGTGATTACTGCGGAACTTCAGACATGTTTAAGGTGCAATATAAAAGGATTTCCCTTTCGCTTTGGGTTAAATTAAAATCGTGAGAAATTGTTTTCCTGGTTTATGAGGAAATGAAATATAAAGTTGGCGACTGTAACAAACTCCTGTTACGTTTCCTATTCCCACATTTTATAATTATGATCATTAATTAAAGCACAGGGTATCAAATCGGGATTTTACTAAAATATTTTGCATTCTATTACTTTCGCTTATAGCATAAATAAGAGTTAAGTATATTAACTGCTACCTGCACATTTTTATTATTAGAATAATAGTTTGTAGTGCCTTAATCGATTTATTATTTTTTTTAAATTGTTGTTATCAACCGCAGCAATAAAAAATTTAAACAATTTTCTACCCAAACCCACTGTAAAGTATTGTTAAACTACGTTATTTTATCATTAAGTCTCGTTATTGCCATAATAAACAAATCACGTGATGCAGAGATTTTTTATAATTTTTTTAGTTTCTTTTTTAGAGAGCTTAAAAAAGAGATTTGTAACTTTGTTTCCTCGATGTCCACCTCGGTAGTGCAACTGGCTTGAACATCTTTAGTCTCATTATCTATCTAAGGTCACAATCCTAATATACACCCAGTCTCTTTTTGAAAAAAAATAAAATGAATAGTCATTTAAACCAAACACCATGTAATAAGTAGGAGAAATATATTTGATAATCATGTCAATATGTTAAATTTAAAAATAAACGTAGGTACATGTGAGTTAAGGTACAGTTTAAGGACTTTATTACCTAAAGTCTACCACCATTACTGTGATTGCTTGAAAGTTTCAGAACTGTTGAAGGTGCCGTATAAAAGGGATTTCCCTTTGGTAATCAACTTAATTAAAGCCATTTTATGAGAAAAACTTTTTTAATATTAGTACCTGAACACTCGTATATGTGTTGGTCGTAAATCAGATTAAAGGAGACTGTCCTATAAAGCTAATTGACTTCCTCGGAAAAATCAGTAATTAATCACTGTACAAGATATTCGACTAAAGCATTTTTTGTGAGACTTTTGTAATCTCCTTTTCAATAAATGATGTTTGTATTCTGGGGATTTTCTCCCTTCATATAATTTTTATGAAACACAATGAAATGGAATTGATGATTTACAGAAATAGCATCCATTAACTTGCTCAAATATAGGAAACGTGTTAAAATATTAATGTCCAATTAACCTTTCTTTGATTAAATTTTTTTTGGAGGAGCTAAGGTTTTGTTATGAAAATTAAGACTACTAAAACCGATTTACTTATTTAGAGAAATTATAAATATTTAAAAATAAGATATATTTTATAAAATTGGTTATTAGTTAAATTATTAGTAGATATACTAGGTGCGTACGGCGCCACTTTCAAGGCCACGCATTCTCGATGGACATGGGCCATCAGGAGAGCCCTTGGTTCTTGTAGCTACACTCTGGGGGGTCGTGCAGAGGTCATCCTTCGTCTTCAGATGACGTCTGCTGCTGCTGCTTTAGCGGGGGTGCTAGGGGGTGGTGGTGGTGGGGCCCCAGGTCTGATGCATTAGCTGGAGGATGGCGTTTCTTCAGACCTAACGCAAGAGGTGCAATGCACTAACGCATCCTGCATCCTGCACCCTGGTCCCTGGCCCTGGAACCTCTTGCGTTAGGCCTGAAGAAGAACGCCGTCTCCAGAAGCTTTTTTTTAGTTTCTAAGTTGGTACTCCTGAGCAAAGAGTATTGTATACGAAGAGAGCATAGGCGTACCTGCTTTAAAAGGGGATATAATTATATTAATTTTACTAGGGTACGCCTATGGTAGAAAAATTTATATATACCTACGTGCCTATAAGGTAAACAAACCCGACTTCTGGGAATTTTATTTATAAACATTTGCACGTGTTCACATGTAGGCTTCACAGCTTGTAAGGCAAATTGAACAGTTATTTAATTATTTTTTATTCAATCTCAATGAGTAAGACAGAGATGGATAGATATGTTTCAAGGTTAAGTATTTTAGATGCTTGGTTATAAAACAAAGTTCTTTATGACATTTTTTAAATAAAAAAACAGATATTGTTACAAGATATTTATTCACATATAAAATACATTTTTATTAAATATATTAAATTGCTCCTTCGTAATCGGGAAGTAGATTGAGAAGTTCATCACTTACAAGTCCAGACAGGTGTTCTTTTAATAAATCATGCAGCTCCAATTGGTTCATTGTAGCACAAAATTTATCCAATGTAATATAGCCCCAGATATAAAAATCACAATATTTTATACCCATTTTATTGCGCCAGGTAGTGCGATCTTCTTTTTCAAGGTGGTGGTTAGAATATAGTTTCAGATTACACATCAAAATAAAACGGAGTGAACCAATTGCTTCTGCAATAGGATCTGGAGAGCTTTCTTTTTCTATTAAGTCAACCTCATCGTCACCAATATATTTATTATAGAGCACCTCATCAGTTATAAACTTGGAAACAGATTGTTTTAATTGTTCATGAAGACCGCATTTTACCATCGATTCACAAAAGTTATTCAGCGTAATATTATCGCCGATATAAAGTTCACAATAATATATGCCCAGACTATATTTTTCTTTATGACATCCTTCACTTAGACTACATCTTAATGAAGTAAGCAGCAAATCAACAGCTTCTTTTAGCGATGCAGGTGCTGATGAGTCACACATGATGTTTTTACGTATTTCTTAATTTAGCATAAATAGACACTTTCTGCGCTGAACAATTCTAATTATGCACTTGAGCAGTAAAATTGACGAGCAAACTGCTAGGTAGTAAAGCAAGACTTCAACTGAGACGTCTGAAGGCGACGGTGGAGGGCTTGAATATACCGAAGGTTCAGGTGGGGGTGAAGGGGGGAAAAGTGAGATCCAGTTAAATTCTTCTTCTTCGATGATGTCATCTTTAAATTTTATTTTTATCTTAAAACCAGCCGTATTATTAGATATAAACGAGGAATAAGTAGCCAATTTATTACCGTTAATACGACTAGGAGTCATTTTTATCCACTGTGAAGGACATGAATCATTTTGTGGATTATCGAAGCACACAAAAGCGTCCGTAGAATTATATGGTCTATGTACGTAGAGTATATTTTGGAATATCGCATGTAGCAGAATAAATTGCGAACTATACATCATGACGTTCACATAAACACTAATGATTTAACCTCAAATAATGTTTATTTATAATGGTAATAGTTAATGAAATTTAAGGATTATTTTATACGAACTGTAGCATGCAAACGTATTCCACAGGTTACACATGTTTTCTGAGAAAAACTACAGTCTGCACATATTGCAATATGTCCACACGGTATGAATATCATATCGCGATCATTTTTATAGCAAACTTTACACTTTTTACGAATCTCACAAACTTTACAAAGACTGTTTATAGAATTGGCGATATGGCCGCAAGATAAAAATACTGGAGACTGCATTTTTTAGAGAGCAATTCTTCGTGCTGCAGTAGCATGTAATTGTTTACCACATCGTCTTCTATCGCTGAATACACCACTGTTAGTGATAACACTTAATTTTTGAAACTGCGAAAACATACGCTGTTTCTCCTGATAAAACTCAATCATTTCTTTTAACTTTTGTAATTTATGTAAATGATTTTCTAACAAGCAGTTAAAGGATGACATCTTGCTCATATTACGTTCAACTAGATACTAAAAGTACATAATGCTTGCATATAGGATAATATCAAAGAGGTGATGGTGGAGAGGGAGTGGGGAGGGTAAAGAAATTAAAAATCATTAATAAAATACACATTTATTTAGGTAAACTAGAATATAACCAATAATAAAGAGTGAAGACATTTCTTAAGCTACATACAATTTTTTTATTATTAATAGTAAAATGATTTAAACAATACGGTAAATCTTTATCGAACTTTGGAACCTCGACATCAACACTAAGCTGTTCGACATTAATGATAGATGGCACCGCTGCCGAAGTTTGCGTCAAAGCATGTAATCTTTTTTCCAGAAATTCCTTTTTCTGATGACCTTTTACGTACACAAGGTTAGTAGCGCCATTAAGTAGATGATTACGTAATATTTCATTTAGGTCATTATCGTCGACGTAACCACTGCTGTACCTCAACCCATGATGATGTAATTCCAAGTAATTTATTTGTTTCTTCAAATCATAACTTAACGAATCGTACGGTAAGAGAGGTTTAAGTAAATAATGGGCATGTTGATCTCCACTAATAAACGAGATTTCCTTAGGATAGAAATCGGGCAGGTTAAAACCTTGAATATCTACGACCATCAATTTCATGTTTACTCTTCGACAGTTCTTCACATACTAAGTTATCCCTTCTGTCTCTCTCTCTCTTTTACATAATGGTTCTTATGACTCCACTGAGAGGCAAATACTCCAAAACGCGGTCGTGTACGAGAATGCAGTAGGCCTTGGTATTTGGGGGGAAGGGGGTCAAACTTTCAATTTCAATTTTTATGTCTACAATCGATGGTTTAATAGGAGCTCTTCTCTTCGAGCAGTCTATAACGAATAGCGTGTGATTCTTAAAAGCGTTAAAATCTAGCATAGGTTTATTATTTAAAGCAAACGACTTGCTAAAGTCGGTATACATATGATAGGCCTCAGAGTATTTTTTAGCCTTAAAGTTTAACCTCATATCTTCATAAGGATAACGATCATTGTTTAACAATAATTTTACATTAAATATATCAATATTATCGAATTGCGTGCAGTCTTTCGTCTTGGAATCTTTCTTATTGCTTTGAAGAGCAAGGATGGCAGCTTGAGGACTTTGAGTGCCATTTTTAAGAACTGAAATTTCTTTTGTAGCACCTGCCACCAGTGTGGGTATCTCATGAATTTCAAACTGTCTAAATGCTAGTAGGATTGGCGTATCAGCATTAACTTGAGCTAGAAAATTCATTTTTGGGATATCATTCAAATGGACATGTTTCACTTTTAATTCAATATTGGTGATGGTTAGTTCGCCATCTGTATCCTCTTTTGACGCTTTAAAACAATTATTATCGCTACGAGCTCGTATCAAACGTAGAACCTGTTTACCGAAAACGTATTTCTTATAATCGTAAAAGAATCCCAGTAAATGTTTCAAGGGTATTCTTAAGAAAAAGGTGGAATTTGTAGCGTCATATGTAATTAGGCTGCCAGCAGGATAATTCCAACCTGCGATGCTATGAGAAATATCATCTTTTTCATAACATATATAACTTTTTATTGTACTCACAATTCCAGGGTCGCGTACTTTATCTATTTCCGAGCCATTTAATTCATAACTTACGGAATCAAATAAAAAGGCGCCAGCGTTATTGGTGAATTCAATGGTGCCCGTACCAGCGGCATTTTTCTTTAAAGTTCCCTCGATTGATAGCGCCCCCTCACTTATATCAATCAAAGCATCATGCTGATAAATAGCAATTTCGATTTCATCATTATTCTCATAGGCTTTAACGAATGGGTGGTACGTTCGAACTTCAACTCGTTCAATTGAATCATCGAAGTGAGGGTCTTGAAATAGCTGTAGCTCTTCTAACATGATAGCCCAAAGACGATAAATATAAATAATTTGAATACGTTAACTTGGCAGGTCCTGATGATGATCGTGGTGGTGGTGGTGGTGGTGATGACCTTGCACTTGTACGATTAGATGCAGAATGAGGATGATGTAAGCTTCCTCCGTATATATTAGGTTTACTATGGTTAAATATTAATCGCATGTTTTTTAAGTTCTAACCTCACACTCAGCTCCTCACCTCGAAGATTAACAAGCTCAGAATCTTGATCTAGCAGTCTCAAAGTGATATTCCGTATCTCTCGAATGCTAGGGTTTACAGGTAGATAAGTTAAATTTCCAGGTACAATGTTTATAGCGTATCCAGGATCAACATTCAAACCGCATTCAAAAATCGTATGCGTAGGAGTATTATTGGAATATGCTCCTACAGTAATGTTACAATCCACTTGAATCGTTATAACTCTGACTATTTTAACAGGTAAATCAGACTCATATAATATATCTGGCTTTAATGTTCTGCTAGCACTGTAACCCAATAGGGTGGCCAAGCTATCCTTGTGATTAAAGTTAATTTCGTGTTTACTTTTAATTTCACACTTGAGCGTATTATTGTTAGGTTTCAGAGAGAAGTATTCGTCAGCCTGCTGCTGTGATGTTACGCCGCTGTCAGCTAGTAATCTCTTTTGCAGATAGGATTCAATGTCAGTTATTTCATAAGATCCTGTAGGTATAGTTATGACGTTTTCTTTGAAGCTTCTATCACCCAGCTCCCAATAATAAAACTTGTTATTCACACCGTCCTCGATGTTAGGTATGGTATTATAGGTGTCCAGACCAATTAACGCTATTGAATAATTGTATCGCGGATCTAGTTCTATAGGATTAGTAAAAGTCACGGAGAGAACAGATTCGCAATCACTTAACTTGAAGGTGTTCGATGACATACTGATTACATATCACGTGTGTTTATTATTTTTATAGAGAAATTGTAAACATAAATGACCACAATTTACAGAGTTATATGTTTGATATGCGGTAGGATTATATTTAATTTTAAATTTCGCGCCAAAGTATCGAACTAATTCTATTGGCGGTTTCAGAGATCCAAAGCTGTCAAAATATACTACGGAATTGCCTGTTTTCTTATATGCTACCCAATGAGTTCCAGGCCCCTTTATGCTGTCCAAGTTAATGATGGCGCTCTCGTTTCCTTTAGGTGATAGCGGACGTGAAGGTAAAGAGTCTCGCATATAGACACCTCTGAAATGGGGGATTTTTAACTTTTTAGCATACTTTAAGATATCTAGGTCAGAGAGTGCTCTATTGGGTAGCTTCAATGGTAGTTTTTTTTCAAGTATAATCCGTATCCTTTCTTATATGGTTTCATGTATAGCCCGGAACCTTTTTTACCCAAAGCTACATCCTCCACGGCTCTATTGTGGCGGTGAGCTTCTTCCAAAGTTTTCCTCGCATTCTTAGCGTCTATAACAGTTTTAGCGATGGCCGCAGCGCCACCCGACAGAGCTCCAAGAGCTGAGAGACCTGCAAAGATCGGTATCAGAGGTAAAAAGCCTCCGGTCTTTGGCAGTGGTAGAATCCGGGGGACATTGATTTTCTTCCTTCCACCTGCTTTCTTGATGGCAATTCGCGCCGTTTTAACACTCATAGCCATATCCTTTTTCACATCATGACTTGCATGCTTTTTCAGCGCTTTAGCAATGTTCGATATGATGGCCTTGCGGAAGGGAATTTTCTTTTTTCTCTTATTATTACAGCCTCCTGCAGCACCCATACCTAATTTACGTTTAACCTTCATAGCGTTAGTGACAGCCCAAGCTGCTGCTTTTTCGCCTAATTTGGCGTCTTTAGATTTAACGCGTTCCCAAGCCCTCTGTTCTAGTAAGTAATCAGCTTTATGTCTGTCTTCCAAGTTTGCGTTTTCACTATAAGCAATATCGTGTTCGCGGCACGCTTGATCTAAAATGTTAACACCTTGATCCCCTCGAGCTAAACGTTTACGTAACTTTGTACCTGGGCCGCAGTACTGATAACCAGGTAAATGCAGTTCGAAAGGTAGCTTATTGATAAGAGTGTTAACTACACCTCTGCCTGTTACACGACGATGTTTCCTCGACGTCATCTAAACTAGAACTGATGATGTACGAGATCGAAACTTCTATATATAGGAATGTACAGAGTGAAAAGTATAGAGTTCATGATGCGCATTCAAAGACAAAAGACGTCTCTCCCTGTAGAGAATTTAGATTTATTAACTTCTGATGGTTCTGTAGAAGAATGTGATAAACATGGAGAATTATTTCCTAACGCTTTAAGAACGATTGTATGCGGACCTAGCGGAGCGGGGAAGACAAATATTCTACTAAGTCTATTATTCGACTCTAACGGTCTGTGGTTCGAGAATGTATACGTGTACTCCAAGTCTCTGTATCAACCTAAATATAAATTATTGGAAGATGTGCTGAAGAAGGTAAAAGGCGTAGGCTACTTTCCATACACCTCTAACGAAAATATCATCGATCCATCCGAAGCTAAAACGAATTCCATATTTATATTTGATGACGTAGCATGCGACAAGCAGGATAAGATACGTGCTTTTTTCTCAATGGGGAGACATAAGCTTGTAGATTGTTTCTATCTCTGTCAGACATATACCCATATACCGAAACATCTCATTCGAGATAACTGTAACTGTCTAATATTATTTAAACAGGATAAAATGAATTTACGTCACGCGTTTGATGATCACGTAACACCTGATATGAGCTTTGAACAATTTGAACATTTATGCAGAGAATGTTGGAACGATAAATTCGGAGTGCTGGTTATCGTAAAAGATTTCGAATTACATAAAGGACGTTATAGAAAAGGCTTTGATCAGTATATAAGTATATGAGATTTCAATAACATCAAGTATTATAAGATAGACGCTCAGACTGTACAGACCTGTTTTGAAAAACAGGTTATCTGTTGTGAAAAACCCTGTATCTGTTTATTACCTGTTTTAAAATACCTGTTACCTGTTTTAACATACCAGTTTACCTGTTTAACAATGAAGGGTAATAAAAAATTTACTCTCGCGGAATATAAACCACCTAGGGAGAAGGTGTATAGCTTTGACCGAGATTTCGCACTTAAAAGGAGGATAAAAAAAGCTTCAGATTCCATTCGAAGAAAGTACTTGGCTTTAAAATTAGGTCGAGCTGAACAAGACGAAACAATTAGACGTTTATTGAAACCGGTCATTGATCCAATACGAGAACTCGGTGCGGTTAAGAATTTCCCCTGGCAGCAGCAGCAGCAGCATACTCTAAAAGTAGAGAATGTCATTAAATCTGATATAAAGAAAAAAATAAAAGTGAAAGAAGAAGTGGAAGAAGAAGAAGAAGAAGAAGATGATGATGATGAAATGTTTGAAGATTCAAGTAGTACGATTGACCCTGATGCTGCCGCCACCGTCACCGCTGAACAGTATCCTACGTTAGCTAAGCAATATTTAACAGGTCTCTATGATAAAAGTAGTAAGGATTACGATGAAACCTATGGCGTGAGATTTAATACCGAAATGAATAAATTATACATCGGATCTATGGAACTAAATATCGGTTCTAATGCCGGCTTGAGTATTGGCAATAAAATGTTTACCGGAAGACAAGGCTTATATGAACTGCTATTTATGAAGAAGCCTCAAGGTTACAGCGAACAGGACTTGGCTGATTACAAGGAAATTCTAGAAACCTCTAACGCACATAAACGAAATTATGATCCTGCAAGTCAATTAAATGGCACTCGATCTCATAAATATACTAAAGTGATAAAACCATTATTTAAAAACAATAGTGATGATACTCCTAAAATAAAACATACTCAACCTCATAGCAGCGGACAGGGTATGAATATGGTTTACAATGAAAAACCGATAGAATACCTCTTCTGGGATGATATCAATGAATTAGTTGACAGGTTAAGACTTTTAAATGCCTCCAAAGCTGCAGGAAATACGGATTCACATGATAACGAAATCTTAGCCATTTTGAATGAACTGAAAGAAGCGGGAATAATATATTAGTGTGTTACAGCTCCCTACACCCATCATATTCGCAATGAGTCTCGATAAGTTCGGTCGTTCAGCCCGAGGTGGCAGCGTTAGCAAGAACATCAGTCTATTACCGCAAGGTCGAGGTTTTAATTTCACCAAAGATGGAAA
The DNA here is from genome assembly GCA_963680705.1 of Rhagium mordax. NCBI lineage: Eukaryota > Metazoa > Arthropoda > Insecta > Coleoptera > Cerambycidae > Rhagium > Rhagium mordax. The sequence continues at coordinate 67,500,233 of OY796659.1, read as the reverse complement.
CATTGATGTGGAAAAATTGAAATTGTGTAATGTTCAACCGCCCACTGAAGATGGCGATGCTGTCAATAAAAAGTACGTGGACGATAATATGACCGCTATTGCTACGACTCTAGCGACGAACTTTAACAATTACCAAAAGGACGCGTCTACTCGTTTAGATAAACAGAGAGGCTCCATACAAGACCTCCGAAAATCTATAAAAAAATTAAATGACGAAGTAATTGTTCTATTGCAAGCGAATCTCACCTCTCTGTCTAACACAGTGAAAAATATCGAGATGGAAGTTAATAAAATTAAAGCAGGCAAAAGAGTATAAATTATAAAATTTCGACTTATATGTTCATTTAATTTGATACCGTGCTATTTCCATCATCATCTTAGCTGTACGATGTCGCATTCTAAAGAAAAAATTCAATTGGTTAATGAGCTGCATAAACCTGCTCGTAGAAATATTAAGCGGCGCAGGCGCATAGTAATAAAAGGAATAGATGACTTATGGCAGGCAGATTTAGCTGAGATGGGAAACTACTCCAAGGATAACAATAATTTTAGATACATTCTAGTGGTGATAGATTGTTTTTCTAAATTCGTATGGGCTAAAGCGATAAAAAATAAGAGCGGACCTGAAGTCACCCAGGCTATGGAGAACGTCTTCAAGGGGAGCAAGAGATCTTGTAATAATTTAAATACAGATCAGGGTACGGAATTTTATAATGTTCACTTTCAACGCTTGATGAAGCAATTTAAGGTTAACCACTACAGTACATTTACTGTTAAGAAAGCCGCCATAGTTGAACGTGTTATTAGAACGTTAAAGGAGCGTTTATACAAGTATTTCAGTTTAAACGGCTCATACCGATGGCTGGAGGTGCTTCCGGACATTGTTAAAGAGTATAATAACCGAAAACATAGGACCACCCAGGTAAAACCGGTAGATGTTAACGCTAAGAATGAAAAACAAATTTTACTCTCGGCTTACAATCACATAAAGATAGCAGCATCACGACGCTACAAGGCGGGCGATATAGTGCGAGTTAGTAAGAGTAAGCATGTGTTTAGCAAAGGATACACGCCAAACTGGAGTACAGAGTTATTTAAAATATCCGAGGTTCGAATCACCAATCCTACCACCTATTTACTTGAAGATATGCAGGGTAGACCAATTAGAGGAGGATTCTACGAAGAGGAGCTACAAAAAACGAAAATACCCGATGTGTACCTCGTAGAAAAGGTGTTACGTAAGCGCGGTAATAAGTCTTACGTGAAATGGCTAGGCTTTGATTCTGCGCACAACAGTTGGATTGATTCAGATAACATTCTTTAACCTGCACGTGTGTTCATCGATTTGCATGCGCTCTTATGAGAAAATGTGTTATACCCGTCATGAAATACGTAAAATTACATTATATCTTATGAGAGAATAGCACACATTTATGAAACTTGGAGGCCTTTTTAAAAATAAAATTAGTACCCTCCCTCCCTCCCTCTATCTAATTACATAAACAAGATAGATTATACCTTATACAGCTTAGTTGTCTGTTAGTCTTTGAGTGTGATAGAATCAATAATAATAATGAAATCACCTGGTGCTAGTGCATCATTTTCCTCTGATGAAGATTCCGGTTATTGGAGTGAAATTGATCGCGTTAATGACATTTATCATGAGGCTATACTCGCTGAAGAACGATATATTTGTGAAAATGTATTTTACATTAAAGATTCTAATTATAAAATAATTACTGGACTTTCTCCTGCAAGAGGTTATGTTCCTGCTGTAAGAATATTGCTGAACGTGTCACATCCTGTATTCACGAAACCAGATAATATTTCATTCATAAGGGAAGATTGGGATGATTTTATTACTTACCTTCAGCAATTTACCTCAGATTATTTTAATAGTGAGATTAAAGAAGCGGAAGAAGAAGAAGAAGAACTGGAGGAAGAAATTCATTTCTCTGAATATGCACTAATAAAGGCTCCTTTTATCGGAAACAAGATGCTAAAATTGTCTGCCGCTGGAGTTTCAAGTTTATTTTATTTTTCAAGAAACACTGTATACGAGATTATAAATATTAGCAAACTTGTATCATCACACATGGATTTACTGCATAGTTTAAGTTTTACTGAATTCTATGATAACTTTTTAAATGTCACAAATAACATATTAAGCGAATCGCAATACGAGTTATCTCCTAATAATGTACTATTTAAATTAAGTGAAATATATCCTTGTAACATTCACACATACTGTATACGTGAATGCTTAACTTATAATTTAGATAAAATACTGAATGATTTAGATAGAAAAATGTTTTTATTAAAAGCTTGAATAAAGAAAATATTAATTAAACCTTTATGTGTGTGTGTTTTTTATTTCTAGGTTAGGTATATGGAATAAAAATATGATGTTTTAAATAATATATATATATTGAACTTAAAACAGAGTATATATGATAAATACAATATAAAATAATAATATATGGGTAAATACAATATACAATAATAATAATATGCGATTAAATATAATAATAATAAAATTAATTCAATTTTTACAATAAAATATAATAGACAGAGAGATTTTTTTAGTGGGCATCATCATCCATGATTGAATAGTGACCCCAAGGCAAAGTGTCATATGAGTTAGGTAGAGTGTAACGTTTATCATCGAATGGATTAAGAGCTATTTTAGTCTGCTCAACGCTGTACACATTATGTAATTTTGATTGTATACAGCGTTGTGTTTTGTGGAGTAAACATTCATCTTCCCGGTGCTGTTTATTTGAGGCTTTCTCAAGGCAATTAAAATAATCCTCGTAAGTGATTTTGTTTCTCACCACATTAGTTTTTACGCCTTTAGCCTTCTTCACAACTTTACCTTGCGCAAGCTTATACGTGTACTGCTTCGATCGCAAACCAACAAAGTGAGTCATCAGTACTCCGTTATTTTCATCTTTCATTAGGCCGGGAATTTTTTTATTCATTTGAGGTATATTCCAGCGATTATCTGAAGGATAGTCACTGGTGTCAAATCTATGAATGTCTTTCTTGATGACCTCTTCATACGCGTCATTACACTGTACTTCATATGTTAGACTGTCAGTATCGGTATATAAAAGTTTACAATTGTCTACGGGGAATTTTTCCAGCATGTAATCATAATGAAATTCGTAAACACATGTTTTAGAAATATCTAATATAGCCATTCCTATATACAAGGGTTTATCGAATATAATGCGAGATTTTTTCATTTCTATAGCCATAAGTGTTTCGCTGAAAATGGATCTATTTTGAAAATTTGGACTTGCTATTAAATTTTTAGCCCCGTAACGCCCCTCCCATTTTTTTATTAATTTAACGATTCTATGCTTACGAACATTCTGCATCGTCTTGCCGAATGTACTGTTATTCATTAATTTATAATTATTTTTTTCAAAATTAGACTCTGCTAGAGTCCTCAATCTAGTGTTTAATTCTATGTAAGGTTTAAGCCAGGCAGACTGTTTAAATTTCAGCACTTTATGGATACGAACTAAGCGTAATCCGTGCTGCAAGACCTGTTTTAAACTTCTATAATGTAAAACATAATTTTGCTTAGGGTACAAAGTGGTCATTAATTTTTCAAATTTAGAATTTGGAGGAGCTCGATGCTCAGCGCAAAAAGGTAAATCTTTATGAAGATCGTGAAGATTTTCGGGGTACTCAAGATCAACGTCAAGAATGTACCCAATTTCGGCATCATCAGGTACCGAGGTGACGTCAATATTGGTATCATCTACCCATTGAAACCCTTCATATGGAAGAGGTTGATTCATGGCCCATCCGTAAAGGTTATTTACATCAAAATAAAGCAAGTATGTCGAGGGTTTGGTGCTATCATAGCTGTCTAAATGTTTATTATTAGCCTCGGCATGTCTATTGCTACATTGACTGATGCCCCCTCGGATGCCGCGTTCAATGAACATTAACATATCCACGTCTTGGATGGTTTCTAGTTTACACCCTGTATATTTAAGCATACAATCCCAAGTGTAACCTGGAATGGTGTAATAGTGAGCGGGGTCTAGGCCGTACGTCTTGTGACAAGTACAGCGAAAAGTCTCAAACACACAAGTTAATAGCATGATGTCTGTTTTCATGTACAGATCGCTGTAATCACCTAAATTTTGACAGTTAAATTTATCCCAAACTGTTTGCGCGTGTTGATAATCATTTTCGTTAATGTCTGAGTCATTTAATTTATTGTAAAAATTTGTCTTGTCTGGTAATTGTGGTTCGTCAAGTCGTTCTAAACTGTTTATGTAATCGTAGGGAAATATTCCCTTCTTTTTTAATAATTTTAATTTTTCGTCATTTAAATTCGGAAATTCTCGTTTTAAATTACTGAAATTAGCTTCCTTTAACGTGGAAGCAAGCTCCTCTAATGAACAGCCCATGAATCTGAATGAGTCTATAAATCGGAATTTTAAATTAGTTTCTTCATCGTAAACGGTGAAACTAATGTATTTTTCCTTATTTTCAGGTAATAATGTAATTTGATATCTCTCGGCAAGCTCTCTAATTGCAAAATGAGCGTCATACCCTCCCAAATTATGGAATACCACAGGAATTACGAAGGCATTTTTATAATTTAAATTACATCTATTGTGCGCAAACCCCCTGAAATTTCCAGTAAGATGACAATGATCGCGAACAATTTTATCTTTTTCGTTGAAGTCATCCTCACATATATGACACGTTTTACTGGCATCCCGTAAACTAACTATAGTATTCAGGGGTTCCACATGTTTCAATTTTGAAAAGACAAATTTTGCAATATTACTTAATTGATCCGCGAACCAAGACATGCAGTCCAAACTCCGTTCACTTTTATAATATGACCACTCATCATTATAATTACATTTAAAATAATATCCTGCACTGTATGCAGTATGCTTCTGATATCGGTTTGTTTTACAATGACTACTATCTTCATTGAGGGGCTCTAGCAGAGATTCAAAGTCCGCGTACATTATAAAAGGTACATTTTCCTTGTAAACGAAATTTTTAAACTTAACAAAAGGCTCACGCGAAAACTCTACTTTACAATCGTTAAATTTTTCGCACATGATGGAATGTTCTTTTAATTTATCATCCGAACTAAAATAATTCAAGCATCTATCGCAGAAAATTTTTTTTTGATGTTTTGTAGACAGTTGACCACTTAACAGTCTAGATAAATCTTTAATTAAAACATAATGATATTTGATATTTTCCTCAGTTTCATCATCTTCTTCTGGAATAGTCTCGAATTCTTTTAGTTTAGGATAATATTTATCTTGCACAATTAACAAATTTGCGTGCTGAATTTGTTTATTTTTCGTTAAACGAACGGGAACAGTGGAAAAATTTGATCTAGAATCCATTTCCAGCGCAAACACATTAACCGAAATGGTATTTTGTTTTTCAAATTTAGCTATTTGAGGTAAAGTCATAGGAAACTGAATATCCTTCAAATTTAACACTTCGGCGTATTGAGGGTATGAAGTGATTCTATCTGGGTGGTTTAGTCTCTCTACCGGATATAGAGCGCTAACAATGCTCCAAGCAAAGCATGCTTCATCATATAAATTTTTTACATTAATACATGCCTGCTTTTTGGCTATAGACTTTGGCAATGGAATGTAAGATGAAACGCCATTCCCCACCTCATATTTATTTAAATTAACTTCTAAACATAATATACGCGATAGGGCCCAACCTGATCCTGATTCTGAGAATTCTGAAATAGCGTGAGAAATATCAGCTTTTACGTTGGTGTTAAACCATTCGGAAAAATTTGTTGAAATGTCAACCTGTTTGTTTTTAGTATTAAAATATTTCCTCTCAGTTATTTCGATGTCCCCTGATTTCCTGATAAATTCAGCACAAAAACAAGTATTAATTTTCAGCATTGGTAATTTCTTTAAAGCATTTTTAACCCTAGCACTGAACAGATGTGATGCATCATTAAAAAATTCCTCGATATGTTTATGAGTTAAATTTATAATAACCCCGGTACGAACGCGACTTTTAAAAGCGGTGGTTAGATCCTCCCACTTTACGCGGTTCCCTCGTATATGAGTTTTCACGACATTTCCAGCACCCACACTATAATTTCGAATGATATGTTTAAATCTTTTTAAATGACCCAAATTGGTTTGCAATTTTCGCAGTACACCTACAGGTAAAGCTGCTGCATGAATGGCCTTATTGAACAGTCTAATGTGACAATTTATTTGTCTTACCCAAATGAGACGTTGCGTTGGAGTGCATCCTTCTTCTAAGAGAGCCTCCACTTCTTGAAATTTAGACGTAATTTGGGTGCTAAGGACTGCTATTTCACTTGAGTTGATCGCCATGCTGGTGTACGTTTTGTCTGCACGAAAGACGTCTGTTAAATGAAGTAGGATTTGCTGCTCCGTCTATTATATTTTATAAAAAAATGTTCACCACTAAAAAGATAAAAAACTTATTAATTTTAAAATATTAAATTAAAAAATGATTTTTACTTACATTTTATACGGATTCTAAGAATCTAAATCTGGATCCTAATGCGGGGTTTCCTTCCTCAATTAGGCCTTCGAATATTAGACTGTATTTCCCGTCAATAAATTCTTCCAGATTGTCTTTCATTACGGCTACCATACGTTTGGGTAAAAATAAATTTTTATCATGTAATTCCAATAATACACTATCACCGTATTTGGTTTTGATAATTTGTGCTCGATATATCGGGTGAGCCACATTAATTGGTAATTCGTAAATTTTAACGAATTCTTTGATCTCTAAAAGGGATATTTGATTCAATTGAGCAAAGTCCATTTTTCTAAAAAATATCACAAATTACTAAGTCATACTTTAAAGAAATAATAAAAAAAATAACTTACATATTTTATCTGCTGGAGCACAGCACGTTTGAATATTATTTAAAATTGGCAAAGCACACCAATGTAGATTTATAAAAACGTATTTTTTTAAATGTCTGTAAAATTAACTTCAGTCAGTTAATATTAATAAACACACAAAAGCACGCGATGAGATAACTGGTACGTAGTTATATGACGAATTAGGCTTGCGGTGACACGTTCGGCTTATTTATATTATCTGTGACGTCATCTTGATTACGTATCATACGAGGGGCTTTGTTCTACAATTGCAGCTGCGGGGCTTACGTCACGCTTTTTTCTAAGAAAAATACGTGCTAATTACTTATTTCCCATGGGTCGGCATTTAAAGCATAAAGGCGCTGATTTGTTTAATATTGACATGCATTAAGATTAATGACTTAAATTGTTTATATTAACCTAAATTTGAATTACACTCGGACTAAAATTCCCGGAATATCGCCTACTGCTGTTTTTGCTAAATGCGCATTTAAAATTTTTTCTCATGGTTCGGTTGGCCCTGAAATAAATCATTTATTTGCCACGTGTTTAGTATTTTGTTTTGCGTCTCTGAGATATTGCGATTTCGTTCTAGAAACTTTTTATTTAGCTTATTCGGCATAAATGTCCCCTCCTCACACACCGTTTCTTTACCGGTTTTCTAATCGTAGTTCATTCAGTTTTGTTTCATCATTGTTACTGTATGTGCGCACGTACCTAAGTTTAAAATGTGTAGCGAAGAGTTTTATCGTCTAAGTTCTCTTATTAATAGATATACTCCACCTAGGAACCTGGAGGAATATCTATTTGAAAAGTAAGTTGATATTTGTTCTTTTTTACATTTCTGTACTTACAATATATTTTTTTTACCGTGTTTAGCGAATTGAGCTTAAATGATGTTGTCGATTTACCACCAAGTCCATCGACTTCGTCTACGTCCGATTTCTTCAGCATGTCACCATCAGAAGTTGAGCTTGATTGGTCTAGCTTGCCAGATTTAAGAATGCCGTAAGTAAAAATAATAACGTTAATTTTTCCCGCTGCTTTTTTTCTCTAAGTAATAATAATATATACTTATATTTTTTCTTATTGTTACAGTGATACAAATGTCTACCCCCATCGATTTCCGTCGCCAAATTTATTTCGTACATCAGAAGACGCTCATTTCTCGTCTACCAGTGTACCAGATTTAAGAATGACGTAAGTTTAAAATAATAGCGTTAATTTTTTATGCTTCTTTTTTTCTCTCTCTAAGTAATACTATATACTTATATTTATTTCTTATTGTTACAGCGATACAAATATCTACTCCCCCAGCCAGTCACCAGATTTATTCTGCATGTCTGAAGATACTGCTTTAAGAATAACGTAAGTTTTTTTTTTTTAGCGTTCATTTTTCCTGCTTTTTGTCTCCGCTAAGTAATAATATATACTTATATGTATTTCTTATTGTTGCAGAGATTTCGAACCACGACCTCCGAAGCTGATTCCGCTAAGTTTGTTCATGGAGCCTCCACCTCAGGTTCCCTCCCTAGAAAAAGAAGAAGAATTCATGGAGCCTCCACCTCAGGTTCCCTCCCTAGAAAAAGAAGAAGAAGCCTCCACAGTTGTAATTATTCACAGTGACGCTTGCGATGAGGATGTCGCTAACCTGGGTGACTTCATAGAAGAAGAACCCCGGCAGACAGTGATTTGTTGGGCGCATAAAAAATAGAATTTTTAAAAAACTCTGTTTTTTTAAATTAATATATCCCCTTATTGTTATATCAATTGTTTTATTTCCACAGTCAAAATTAGCTAAAGAGTGTAACTTAAATTATTAATTAATAAGAAAATAAAATTTTTATTTGGTACACAGTGTAAAGTGGATTCTATAACGTAATTTGGTATAAAAGCACGTATCGTTTTAGTCAGCGATAAAAATTCAATGTCATGTAGCTTCAATTGATTCATTGACAATATACTGACCTAGTGCTGTGTGTGTGTGTGTAATAAATATGTCTTGATTTCATCTGGTTTTTAAAACGTTAATTTCGAACTTCATTAAATAATAACTTAATAATGTATTATACTAGGTGTGCATTATTTTATCACTCTAAAATGTAATTGCAAGTTCAAATTTTTAATTCTAACTAAAGAGCATTTATTTTTTTTAATTTAATTAACCTAAATATATTAGCCGATAATAAGTGATGCATTCAAACTGAGTGAAGGTGATGTTTATATTAGCATTCTCGGAAGTCGGGTTTGTTTACTTAAAAGACACGTGTCGGATACCTAAATAGCAGCATTGATTTTTTTCTCTACCATAGGCGTACCCTAGTAAAATTAATATAATTATATCCCCTTTTAAAGCAGGTACGCCTATGCTCTCTTCGTATACAATACTCTTTGCTCAGGAGTACCAACTTAGAAACTAAAAAAAAGCTTCTGGAGACGGCGTTCTTCTTCAGGCCTAACGCAAGAGGTTCCAGGGCCAGGGACCAGGGTGCAGGATGCAGGATGCGTTAGTGCATTGCACCTCTTGCGTTAGGTCTGAAGAAACGCCATCCTCCAGCTAATGCATCAGACCTGGGGCCCCACCACCACCACCCCCTAGCACCCCCGCTAAAGCAGCAGCAGCAGACGTCATCTGAAGACGAAGGATGACCTCTGCACGACCCCCCAGAGTGTAGCTACAAGAACCAAGGGCTCTCCTGATGGCCCATGTCCATCGAGAATGCGTGGCCTTGAAAGTGGCGCCGTACGCACCTAGTATATCTACTATTATTATCTAAGAACAACAGAAGAAAATTAACTAATCCTATAAGGTTAATTGGAAAAGATGTTATATCATAAGAAGTATTGATTATAATAAGTTCAACATCTGTTTAAGCATCTAGTACAGCAAACAATTTATAAAAATTCAAATTAAAAGTGTATCTAAACAAAAAATGTATCTATGGTTAAAAATATTGTACAGGTAATCAAATAATATCTTAATACTAAAAACTCGGTATTTTTCAAATTTCATCGGATTTAGAAAATGATATGCATTTCATTTATGTACTTAATTTTGTTTCTATGATCTAAGCGTTACATTTTCTCTGTTGCATAGTATATATTTCAGTGAAATGTTTAACCTTTGAGAACCCATCAGGTAGGCGTACGTACATAAGTTATTATGGTTACTTGAAAGAGGGTATTCAAAGACAAATATGACGAGATATGAAGGAGTGTATTGGACGTCGTAATGAATTTTGAATGAAAGACATCAAAGTGTGATGCGAAGCAGAAAGTTTGAATTTAGTACGAACAACAAAGTTAAGATCTGACGTATTAATTAGTTTATATTTACTAATTATTTCATTATTATTAAGTTCGGCTCGGTAATGAGAATTTGACCACAGTTTAAAACTCATTATTCAGATCTAGTTGTTTGTGATTAAGCAGTTTATTCTGTTTTTTTCCATTTTGATTTTTCAACCTTCAACTTTGCAAAATGCAATTTTTGTAAGAACTAATAATTAAAATTATTATTATTTTTGCTGATAAAATTATTATACCTAGAAAAGGCATATGTATATTTCAACTGGAGTTTAACTTGAAATTTACATAATTTCGCTTCATATTTGCATGATACATAATAATAATAATAAATAAATAATAAATACACCACATGTAATTACGACCCCCTTTATCCCAGAAGGCTGAGCCTTGTGCGGGAGGGGGCTACACATTTAAAGACAAGGGACACACATCCAATATCCGTGTATAATGGAAAAATCCCTCTCACAGTATTTTCCATTGCCACGACCGGGATTCGAACCCGGGACTTTTGGGTGAGAGGCAGGTACTCTACCATCTCGACCATCAGTCATACATTTAATATAATGTAACAATTTAAATTTTAGTTTAACCTTTATAGTCTTTTGTAAATTAATGTTTAAGTGTTGTTTAGAAAGAAATCTGTTTTATTGTTTAAAAAGTAAGGTAATTAATTGTTAATTTTGTAATAATGCCTCCTATCGCAGGAAAAAGCCTTATTATTGTTATTCTTCTTCTTCTTCTTCTTCTTCTTCTTCTTCCTCTTCCTCTTCCTCTTCCTCTTCCTCTTCCTCTTCCTCTTCCTCTTCCTCTTCCTCTTCCTCTTCCTCTTCCTCTTCCTCTTCCTCTTCCTCTTCCTCTTCCTCTTCCTCTTCCTCTTCCTCTTCCTCTTCCTCTTCCTCTTCCTCTTCCTCTTCCTCTTCCTCTTCCTCTTCCTCTTCCTCTTCCTCTTCCTCTTCCTCTTCCTCTTCCTCTTCCTCTTCCTCTTCCTCTTCCTCTTCCTCTTCCTCTTCCTCTTCCTCTTCCTCTTCCTCTTCCTCTTCCTCTTCCTCTTCCTCTTCCTCTTCCTCTTCCTCTTCCTCTTCCTCTTCCTCTTCCTCTTCCTCTTCCTCTTCCTCTTCCTCTTCCTCTTCCTCTTCCTCTTCCTCTTCCTCTTCCTCTTCCTCTTCCTCTTCCTCTTCCTCTTCCTCTTCCTCTTCCTCTTCCTCTTCCTCTTCCTCTTCCTCTTCCTCTTCCTCTTCCTCTTCCTCTTCCTCTTCCTCTTCCTCTTCCTCTTCCTCTTCCTCTTCCTCTTCCTCTTCCTCTTCCTCTTCCTCTTCCTCTTCCTCTTCCTCTTCCTCTTCCTCTTCCTCTTCCTCTTCCTCTTCCTCTTCCTCTTCCTCTTCCTCTTCCTCTTCCTCTTCCTCTTCCTCTTCCTCTTCCTCTTCCTCTTCCTCTTCCTCTTCCTCTTCCTCTTCCTCTTCCTCTTCCTCTTCCTCTTCCTCTTCCTCTTCCTCTTCCTCTTCCTCTTCCTCTTCCTCTTCCTCTTCCTCTTCCTCTTCCTCTTCCTCTTCCTCTTCCTCTTCCTCTTCCTCTTCCTCTTCCTCTTCCTCTTCCTCTTCCTCTTCCTCTTCCTCTTCCTCTTCCTCTTCCTCTTCCTCTTCCTCTTCCTCTTCCTCTTCCTCTTCCTCTTCCTCTTCCTCTTCCTCTTCCTCTTCCTCTTCCTCTTCCTCTTCCTCTTCCTCTTCCTCTTCCTCTTCCTCTTCCTCTTCCTCTTCCTCTTCCTCTTCCTCTTCCTCTTCCTCTTCCTCTTCCTCTTCCTCTTCCTCTTCCTCTTCCTCTTCCTCTTCCTCTTCCTCTTCCTCTTCCTCTTCCTCTTCCTCTTCCTCTTCCTCTTCCTCTTCCTCTTCCTCTTCCTCTTCCTCTTCCTCTTCCTCTTCCTCTTCCTCTTCCTCTTCCTCTTCCTCTTCCTCTTCCTCTTCCTCTTCCTCTTCCTCTTCCTCTTCCTCTTCCTCTTCCTCTTCCTCTTCCTCTTCCTCTTCCTCTTCCTCTTCCTCTTCCTCTTCCTCTTCCTCTTCCTCTTCCTCTTCCTCTTCCTCTTCCTCTTCCTCTTCCTCTTCCTCTTCCTCTTCCTCTTCCTCTTCCTCTTCCTCTTCCTCTTCCTCTTCCTCTTCCTCTTCCTCTTCCTCTTCCTCTTCCTCTTCCTCTTCCTCTTCCTCTTCCTCTTCCTCTTCCTCTTCCTCTTCCTCTTCCTCTTCCTCTTCCTCTTCCTCTTCCTCTTCCTCTTCCTCCTCCTAAAATATAGTTAATATAATATTTACGGCGTTGTTTACGTCAATATTTTTTCAAAATAATACTGCTACTATGCAATAGCAATATATTTTTTCATAAATAATACGAACGCAAAAAACTCTTGTACCGACTCTGCTACTCTCTTATTATAATTTCATCAAGAACGAATTCAATATCCTTAAAAAGTGTCGTAGGCAAATTTTTCATGGCATGCATAGTCGGATGAAAACAAATGAAGTAACACAGAGGTTGGTCCAGACTATAGCCAGGAAACGGAAACGTACTCCTTTGGGGGTACTGGGGTGGAAACCTGCAGGGGACGGCGACACAATGTTTTCTTGTGAAAAGTTTTTTAGATAAAGGCGTTGAGAATTAAGGTTGTATTAAAATTTCCGAGAATGGAAAAATGTTTGTGTTAATTAAAATCCAGGTTTGGATTAATGGAATTTAATGGAAAAAATATCAAAATCGCTGTTAATTAATTTTATTCTCAATACGTTTCCATCTATTATTTTGATATTTCTAAACGGAAAGTGGCACCAAATTCATTTTATAAATTGATATGCAGATTACACAACTACAGAGATTTATAGTTTTTGTCGCGGGAGCCAGATTTATACAAACAAACGGCAATCTTCAGAATTACTAAATTCCATTTTATTCTACCTTTTCCAGACATGAAGTAGTGTGGCACCAACAGGCAAACGAGCGATACATGAAATATTTATGTAGAACTTCAAAGTAAAGCAATTCAATTTCGTTCTTTAAATAGCACGAATCTGAAGCTGTTCTACGTGCTCGACAGTTATGTATAACTCATATATTTTATTATTGCACATATCTGAAAGCAGTAATTTCGCTTTGTCTTTTTAGCATGTCCGCAATATATCAGTCATTCTCGGGCTTCTTGCTGAAAGAACGTTTTTCTTTTTTTTTAGAAATAAAGTCCTTATTCGACTGTAATAAATTTAAACTTATTATTTTTTATAAAATATTAATAAATATCAAATCAAACTAACGAATGCAAAGAATATTGTCTACATATGCTAATTTAATGTTGGAACAAACAATGCAGAGATCAATTTTCCTCAATAAAATGGCAAAACGCCAAGAAACTTTCATAAAATCATAAACAGGAAATAAAATCACATTATAAATTTCAAAAACAGACGTAAATAAACACTCACCATGAATGTCAAAATCAGTCGACGATCGTAAATTGAAAATCATTTTAAGCAAAAGTGCTTATCCTGAGAATGGAGATTTTGTGAAGAAACTAAATATGATAATGGTTTTCCATAAAGATATGATATAAGCATTGAAATCAATGATATAAGTAAGATATTAGCCAAATACTTATTAGTTTGAAAACAAATTTGTCTAGACAGCTTTGGAATCCAAAAATTTCCTACAGGTAACCAGGTAACCGGTGAGGTGGAATACAAATAGTGAAGTCCATCCATGTTTGTAAAATAAGCTCCATTTCTCTCCTGAAAAATTAAGAAAGGTTTCAGTAAAAACGAATTAAATCAGTTTGAATACACTACCAAGGTGAACCGGAGGTTACTCTTCGCGTACTGAAAAGTGTTCCAGGATGCAGAATTTGTTAATTATCTATAAAAATAAATTAGCTACTTACCCAACATTATTTGTTTTAAATTAATCGTGCCAAAGTAAAGACAAGAAAAGTTGAAACAATAACTGCAGTGAATAATGATTTCATTATTCGCTGCAGTGAAAGCACGAAATTAATTGTAAACAACGTTGACGTTTAAATTTAATTTATGGCAGGCCGTTCTTTTGACACATAATGGCCTGCTCATAAAAAATGTTAAAAATAAATAGTAACTTATACATTTCTTCAGTAAAAGATTTAGTCAAAAATATTTATCAGTCGTTAATAAAATAGGGTATTATATTCGCATATAATGGCTATTATTCACTCTGGTGATTTACGACACTCGCCTTCGGCTCGTGCCGTAAACTTTCACCCTCGTGAATAAAACAGGCCATTATATACTTGTGGAATAAACTATTATTATTTATTATGTAAAATGCATTTTAAGATAATGTATTATTATCTGGAGGGACTTTTTAATGTTTTAAAAAATTCCACGTTACCCAAAATACAATTTTAACAATAATTACTAAAGAAACGAGAAAATATGACAAATGAACACATTCTGATTTAAAAGATTCCATCTTTAAATATTTGTATTTTATAAGTTTCCAATGGCATTGATTTATCATAAGTTTATAGATTGACTAAATTTAGTTGGAGTTTTTTCAAACACCCCGAATAAAGCTTATCCAAAATTTTCATAGCATGACCTGCAAAATATATCGTTAGATATGCGCCTGCTTGGTTGTAAAATTCTAATATAGCGAAACTAAAATATACGGTGTACAACAGAAAAATATTGACTACATGACAATATATTATTCAAGCAGACAAAGCATCCACCTACTTCTGCAAGTATATAGTTATCTCCCTAGAGGGTGACGTCTGAACAGTGCGTAACGCATCTTGTAGTGCGTGGAAAATCATCCCCGAGCGTATTCCAGGGCATAACATATTAGGCACACGTGGGGCAAAATGAAACTCGCTTGATAAATGGCTAGAACCCGGTTCACATAGCAACGCCGGCCTACTACTACTATTGTAAAACTTTCTTCCAAATGACCGAGGCGCACTATGTCAGTTCCAAGGAATTTTTCAAATTCTTGGGGTTTTTTATATTAAATTTTGTGTGAACATGTCTTCCTGTTATTACGTGCGGGATGCTAAAATGTGTTTAATATGATTCCAAAATGATACGCAGAATATTTATTGCATAAAATAATTCATAGGATTTATAATATTCACAGCCATCTTGCGAATGTTAAAATTCTTTATAAAGCGAATTCTTCAACGGTATTTTCACATTAAATATTTTTGGTTGATATACAAACTAACGCAGTAATGCATCCGACTTCGATATCTCTAGTTTTGAACATACAGGACTAGCCAAGACTATCCTATAATAGTTGATTGAGTCGATCTTTACTTGATGGAAATCCATGTTAACATTGAATGAAATAAAACTTAACTGTTTTAGAAATCATAAAACAGTTAAGTTTTATTTCATTCAACTATCTTATAAGATAAAGTGCCTTCTGGCCCCTCTCACTCCTATATTAGTATCGACTCCATTTGAATGTATACCATCTACAGGTGCGTATTGAATAAATGATTATAGTAACAATTATGGATTTTAATAAAGAATATGATACTACTAGCTACGAAACAACTGTGTGTTATTTTTTACTTGCCGTCACTTCCAAAAAATATAGAGTGGCCAAATATTATACACAAGGTTTATGACCTGTCTATAATCTACGAAAATCAAGTATTACAGTATAGAGATCTTTGCCGTTAGATGATGCAATTACAATTTTATTTCTTAACGAAAAATGCGCAGTAATTCCACAATAATAGATTTCTTTATTTTTCATTCCATGCTTACGATACCTGGAGGTTTTCGGTGTTGTTGATTTTGAATCTGATGTCAAAATTAGCCAATTCAATGGTTGATACGAAATGGCGGATCTAGAAGTATAAAATTATATAAACAGTTTTTAATCTTTTATAATCCCAGATCCGCCATTGAATTAACTAATTTTGATATCAGATTCAAAATCAGCGACATTAAAAACCTCCAGGTATCATGAGTATGGAATGAAAAACAAAGAAATCATTTATTGTGAAATTACTGAATTTTTCGTTAAGTTAAGAGATAACATTGCACTTGCGCCATCTATATTGTAATACTTGATTATCGTAGATTAAGGACAGGTAAATTCGATCCCGTAGTCTATTTTCCTCCACAACGATTAGTTATCGATATATTGAGTCCCGAAAACAGTCAAAAATGGCATTTTTGCATTTTAAAGTTAGGATATCTCGAAATTCTGACCTGATGGTGCAAAATGAACAGCGACATTGATTTCAGCACGTTAAAATTCTTCAGATCCACGTACTTTAGTCTCGAGGTCAAAAAAAATTTTCTCTATTTTCAATTTTTCATTTTTTGTTATTTATTAAAATTTACAATTATTGCTCAATAAATCAAAAATAGTTACAAATAACCATAGAAATGTACAGGGTGTCTTACTCTGCTTAATTTTAGCTGTTTCTCATACTTGTGCTATTTCTCCTACTTCAAGAACAAAAAACGACGAAGGTGTCTAGAGCTCTTTTTCGTGAAACGTTGATAGGTGAAAACCATTTCAATACCTCTAAGCATTTTCGAGAGTAACCATTAAAGAAACTGATATTTGGCAGATTTCGAAAAATTGTTATAACTTTTTTTATTAGTAATTATTTTTCCATCTAGTAAAACCTTTCTACTTTTCAACTTTCAACATAGAATAGGATATTTCTTGAAAAACGAATGATTCATATTTAGGGACATTTGCGTCCATAAGTTGGCTATGGAAAATAAGAGCTTTTGATATTATTGAAAAATTGTATGAATAAATAAACACACCACACCATACTACAGAAATTAGACAACCTCCAAATCCAAATCCAAATGCTGTCCGGAAGGGGGCTACACATTAGAGAAACATAGACAAACATCCATACCCACCGACATTGCCATTGTCGATGCCGGGTCTCGAACCCGGACATAGGCATTGTGATCAGAGCCATGTTTGTCACTCATGCTCTAGCCCACTATGCCACCGAGTCGGCCAATGATAAAAACGACATTTCAATTTCAAGCAATTTCCGTTACCTAACAAACTGAAAATTGAACTATTGAAAAATTAAAAAAATTTTATTGAAGCATATAAACAAAAAAGTTGACACTTTCGAATATGTAAATTTTCTCGAAAATGATTAGAGATATCGAAATACGGTTTCCACCTATCGACACATCACAAGAATTGAGCTCTAGACACTTTGATAGGTTTATCTCTGTCCGTTCGAGAAGTAAAAACATAAGTAGCAAAATCAAGCAGTTTGTGACGCCCTGTATATACAAAATATGATCTACATCACATTCGTTGAACAATAAACCATTCGATAAAATTCAGAAAATTCAACTCAAAAAGTTATAAATTAAAAATTAATTTTGGCACACACAATACAACTAATTCCATGTAACACAAGGAAATAGTAATAAAATATTGTTTAATTATTTCTATAAACGGCAATAGTATCAGTGACATAAACCCTAGAACGTGGCACATTATTAATTTTCAATTATCTCACAGCAATAGCAATAGAATCGTCGATATCAATAAGGAGGCAATGAGAAATTTATTTTTAATTGACTAACTAAACTAACTAAAGACTTGATTCTGGTGGATATAAACCTACAATGAAAATAAATTTAAATAATATTGATATGATATGATTTACCGACTCGGTGGCGTAGTGGGCTAGAGCATGAGTGAAAGTCATGGCTCTGGCTTGTCTGCGTTTTTTCTAATGATAGATAGATAGATAGATAGACATTTATTGATCTTTAGGCCAATTTACATTGGATAGATAAGTCAAAGTAATTGGTATATTATAAACAATGTACCTAAATAGTTACACACAGAAATGTAAAATACAATCATTCTTACACTAAGGAACAAACTATATTATATATAATAACAATACATGCAATAAAAAACAAAAATTTATAGTATTTAAAAAAGAATACACAAAAAAGTACAAAGTTTAAGGTTAAAAATTTAGAAAAAAGTACAAAGTTTAAGGTTAGATTGCCCAATTTTGTTTATTTTCTTTAAAATTTACCCAACAGAATTTATTTAGTGTGTTGAGTAAACGTAGTAAATTCCTCAATTGAATAAAATACGTTTTGGGTTAGATAAGTTTTTAATTTAAATTTAAATGTGTAGCCCCCTTCCGGACAGCCTTTGGCTTTGGATCTGGGGGTTGTCTAATTTATGTGGTGTGTTTTATGTTTATGTATTTTATGATTTAAATACAAGTATACCTGTTATGTCCATTTATTAAAAACATATATATATTTTATTGGTGTTGGCTCCTCCGCCAAACATTAAAATTTAAAATTGTTTTCAAAACTTGATTTTATTTATGTACTCGTATTGTCTAATTATGTCTAATACATATACAGCGTGTGTAAAAAGTATTGAAACATGACCATAACTTTTAAAATATTGATTGTATAAAAAAACCCTTGGATAGGTCGATTTTTATTTTCAATTACGCCACCCCAAGTTTTTCAAATAGCAACCTACCCTTTGTGGGGAAGCCAATTGCATCGACGGATTTCGGATTTCTTTATACCGTTGAATAGTCTATTAAAATACCTTTCTTTTGGGATATCACTAAGGGTAGGTTGCTATTTGAAAAAAAAAAAGTTGGAGTGGCTGGGGGAGTGGGTGTGTAGAACTAGAAATTATAAATCGCACCAAAAGTTGCGTAATTGAAAATCGACCTATCCAAGGGTTTTTTTATTCAATCAATATTTTAAAAGTTATGGTCATGTTTCAATACTTTTTACACACGCTGTACATATGTGTGTACTATATAGGACGACTCTATGCAAAATTTCAAGAATCCCTACTTATTCTAATTACAATTATTTTATATGTAATATTGTATACCCACTTACAAGGTTACTTTTGTGGGTTATTCATGTTTATTTGTATGTAATTTTAATTTTAAATTTTCAAATATTATAACATAGCTATCTAAAACAATACGCAAGCAATATGCTTACATTTACTTGTACTTTTTTCTTTCTGTTACTTTTTTGTACTATTATTACGGAAAATAAACATATTATTATTATTATTACACATTAATTTTTTTAGAAAAAGAATCCATTGGAAATCTTATCCGCCCCGCAATATGCCTCTAAATTATGGAGTAAAAAATTAAATTTAATACATTTTTTTTGAAAAACTAAAATACTGAAACTGAGTCAACTAGGTGAACTAAACTGAAATTTCTTCTCAGCCGTATTCGTATGATATTCAATAGTATTCGTTGTATATATGATTCTTGTATATAAATCGGTCTCAGTCATTGACATAGAGAAAATAAAATGTTTATATATATTTTTATTTTGATCCACTTGTTTCTTAAATAATTTCTCGTACTAGACTTTCAGAGAATGAAGTTATTACTAAATTACTTTTAAGCCTAAATAAAAAATATATTAAACACCACAAAAAAGTTATAAAATATGTATACATACTATTTTATACTTAAGCTCCTAAGTATTATGAGGCAAAATATTATAAATCTTTATATAAGATTCTTCAACAACTATATAAGTACAGGTAAGTAAGTTGGTGAATAATGAATTAGTATTCCAACCCTTAATTAGATTTAATTCGAAATTTAATGGAACAAATGGAGTTTCGGTTTAATTCCGCCGAGTTAAGAGCTGGAAAAGAACGTACATTTCATAGACGTAGAGCTAACAATTTTAAAATTACATGCCTAAAAGGGAACTAAGTGTATATTTAAGAATGAATTAAAAAGTTTCGTTTTGCTCAACGTTCATTATTTTTTTACATTAGGTATTTCATAATCGGCGCAAAAAATGATTTTTACAAAAGGACTCTTATTTAGAATAATGTATAAGTAATGATCAAATTATTATTATTTTTCGTAATAATGTAAAACAAATAATGTTTATCAAAACAAAAAAGTTTTATTAGTGACAGGAACGACATAACTGTATATTGTGTTGTGGTAAGCATATCTATCAAATCTCATTATTATTGTTAATTGGATTTATTCCCTCAGCTCTGGTATATGCATGCTAGTAATGGATATGCGTCTCAGATCCTAATAAATGTCTTGATTATACTTAGAGCTACTACTTGTGACTTCCCATATTTCTCTGTTACCTTCTGTGTTTTTGATTGAGTCCGTATTTAGGTTCCTCACATATTTATGATGCTCTTCATATATTTGTGAAGTAAGAACAGCGCGAAAGAATGGCGTAATTATTTTGGTTAGTTTTCCATTTCTTGAAGATTGACTTTTCACACATTTTGTGCAGGACGCATTTAGTTTGATAATTGTTGATTTGACTATTAACACCTTCTTTTATTGTTATCCTGTCTATCAAATCCACAATTGTGGTAGGCTTATGATTTCTATGCACCTTTTCCCTTAAGATGCTTCACAAATGAGTAAGTCTGGTGATTTTGATGACAACTGTACCAAACCTCTTTGACCGACCCAGCTGTTGGTAATACTTTGGTTTAAATATTCTTGAACATTTCCAAAAAGGGTTGAAGCTTCATTCCTTTTGGAACCATGTTCTTGGTCATAGGAAAAATCGAGATCTTCTTCATGTTAACTGCACCATCTTACTCACAATATTAAAATCTCTTTGTATCTCCCTGCCACAACCCATGTACGACTGTAGCTTTACAGGAATCAAATCTTCCTTCTTTTAGATCCTAAATATTGAACGTTGCTTAACATCATTGTTTTAAATGAGCTGTTCTTTTGTTATTTTCCTCAAGCAATCCAGTTGTACTACATTGCTGATCCAGTTTCTTGAAACTTACTTAGTATCTAATTAACAGCAGACTATGCTGATTTCTAGTTCGATTTACATCATCACCATCATCCTCAATATTTCAATACGTTACCTTCTTGTCAAAATCTGCAACATAATAATAAATTTAGATGATTTGAAAACAATTAAATGTACAAATACAACTTCAATTTACCACTTTCTGAAATAAGTTGTGGACAAAAAAAAATCATTAAAAACAGATAAATTTTTATCAATAAAAATCAACTCTAATATTTACGCCTTCATATTTTTTAAATGTTCAAATATCCATTACCAATTTGTGCTCTGTTCGCCGCAAAATTGTCGGTACACGCCAATGATACGAGTATGTATACGTTTAGTTCCACACAGGAGAATTAAATACGTTCAAATAAGCGAGGCTTACATTTTCCACGTCAATTCATATGCTTTTTGGGGTGATACTTGGTTTCCTCGGTTACGATAAACGCGACAAAATGAATATAAGAATTTCAACCCTAACTTGTTGTGTGGCAGCATTGATTAAATGAATTCCAACAGTCAACTACCCTTAACAGGATTAAAACTTGCATGAGCTGTTATTTGACGTTTAGAAGACAGCTGAAGCTTGTTGTATTAAATTTCATTTATGCCCAATAAAATATAAATGAGGGGAATTAATTTATCAGCAGAAGACTGCTACTTTGAATACCTGTCATAACTGTTAAGTCTAAACCACAACTGAGTGAAACTCTGCGGGAAAAGTTTTAAACTTTAATTTTAATAACATTTGGTGCTGAGTAAAAGCAATTGTGGGCAGATTTAATACATTTAAAATATAGTGATTTTTCTAAATATTCGAAATAAGGAAAATATTCTAAGAGGAAAATAATTGTTCCTGTAAAAATTTTGAATATTTCTTATAGTTTCCGAAATACTTGCAAAAATATGAAATTAATAAAGATAATTTCGCAAACGGTATGAAATCACGAAAAATTTCGTAACGAACCTCAAGACGCAAACGGAGAAGTATTATACTGTTATTCATAAGTTCACAAAAAAAATCCACTCGAGTCTAGTATACTGTCAACACACAGTACGGTTCATGAAGATGAGAACATGAACACCAGCAGGAGGAATTTACTTTTACCCGTTTAATACCATCAGAGTAGATGGCCCGCGCCAGTGGCAGTTTTCTTGCCAACGTTTTTTCGTTATTTCATTTTATTTCAATCGCTGGAAGCATAAACAAAGGTGAGATTTACATTCAATAAATACATTCTTGAGATAATGAAAGTGTGATAGCACCAAGACAAAAAAAAAAAAAAAAAATTCAATTCGAGTCCTCTTCCGCTTTAATTATTTTGAATGTTAACGTTGCAACCATCTTATCGAGGTCTTCTTCTGAATCGAAGATGAAGCCACAACGAGATTATCAACATTAGAAAGTACAATCTCACAAAAAAAGAGTCAGGCCCAGAAACCAAACCTCGTGTTATCCAAATCCGAATCCTCGTCCGAATCTAAATTGCTTGATTTCGTACCAATTTTTTTAAAAATAAATATGCACCTGATGAACTGTTCTGATAACGCACTCAACTATTTTAAAAGGAAACTGAATCATTACAAGGAAAAATCAGCTTAGCCAAAAAGAAAATCGCTAAATTCTGGATTTTAAAATGACATTGGGAACCTCTATACTCGGGCCAAAAAGAGTAGTCAGTAGAGCAAAAAGTTATCGGCAATTCTTCAAAGCATTTAGCTGTTATGGAATACAGAAGCGGCAGCTCGTTTTACCATATAATCCCATATAATTCAAAGAAATATATCAAGTTTTATCCGCCTACCAGAGACGAAAACCACAACTAGGTCATTATGTGTAATTGCTATAGTCAACCAAATAGAGTACATGTTTGAACGTGGCGCCTTCAACCCAATAATTTGTTCGACTACTAGGAAGGTCGTCGAGCAAGTCTATCGTAGCGCATTCAGTGGCGTCACATATGCTGCAACGCAACGGATGTGCATTGTTCAACTGCGTTGCTATACCTAATTCGTGGAGATAATGTTGCCAGATGTAAGCATATTATTTACAATTTAAGACATGGTAACTCATACTCATGCATAATTAACACAATCCGCTTTCATTTGTTCGAATTATGGAATTTATGAAATTCGTAAATCCGTACGCCCCTGGCTCTACTGACTACTCTTTTTGGCCCGAGTATAGTTGATCCATTAAAAATTCTTCTCCCACCCATCCACATTAACTTTTGTCTGATGAAGCAGTTTGTCATTCTTTAAATAAGGAGGATATGCTATTGGGGAATAAAAAATTCCAAATTATAAGGAGCGTTGCTGAATTGATTCACTACTTTGACAGACCCAGATGTTTGATGAAACTTAAATTACATTTCCTCCATTCTCATCTTCACTATTTTTCTGAAAATCTTAGTAGACAAACTCAGTGAAGAGCAAGCAGAGTGGTTTCACCAAGAAAATCAAGTATCAAGGAAGATGGGACGAAGATATGGTAGCTGATTACCACTGATCAGTCAAAAAGTTGTATTCCTTGAGACACGTGAAGCTTCAAGCTTTTCCTATTACAAAAAACTGCCAAATTTTTCTTTATTTAAAAAATATTGATGCGAAATCAAGTAATTTAGACCTCGGATTCTATTTACTTATAAATGTCAAAATACATAGAAGAATATGGGTTTGATTTCTGAGCCTGACCTTGAGAACTAAATATCTTACCTAACTAATAATCTACCTGGTAACATATTTACGAGATATCAAAAGAACGGAGACATTGCTCAAATTTACATTTTCTATTTTAGTTATTTTGTTATAAATAATTTCAAAAACTTGATTTATTTGCTCTTTATTTAAAAACGAACGAAAATTCCCATTGACTAATGTACTAATCACCAAACGAAGACCTTTAGCGAGCTCTGACGAAAATATATGTGAAACACTATTCTGAGAACACCCCTTTCACGCCATATATACCAACGTAAGAATCCTGCCTATAATAAATTTTCATTTTTGTACGAAGCTAAATCTTTCTGTCATAAGAAATGCACCGATGAAAAATTACTTCACATTTAGGTAAAGTAAATAAACTAGAGAAAGTATAGGGGAAAATGATACAGATTTTTCTTTCTTGAAGGGAACTAAATTAATAACACATATGAGGAAAACATGTTATGGAGATTGTACAGCTACTATTATTATTATTAGTAATTTTGTTCTTTTGTTAATGAATTGATGAATATCGACCATGATATATAAGATTTTGAGAGGAACTCTCACGTGTGTGGCAAAAAAACTGTCACTAAAACCTGACGTCAGACAAAATTCTCCAATTTAGCGATTCACCTTATCTCATGGCATCGATGATTAATGATCGAGCACCATTTCTATCTAGATGGCTGTAATGGTATATTAAGTGTAGGAATTCCTTTCCTTGTTCCACAGGATTAAAAACTGTTTCTCGTCTTCACTAACACTACTTTATCATTCAATGTACGAGTATGATAAAATTTAATTCATACATTTTTAACCTAGGGAAATAATACCGATATAAATTTAATTCTAAAATATTCAACCTGTACACGGAAATGGTGTATCGTTCAAATAAGGATTAACAGGAATTCATTATTTATCCTCTAATTCATTTTTCTTCTACAAACTTGTCATAAAACGATGGTTAAATAAAGTTTAAAGACTTCAAAGAATCAACATTACATTCGTTATTGCCTTAAAGCAGGAAATAATGAATATAATTGCGAGAGGGAAAAGTATTTTACAAAGCAAGCGTAATGGGAACTCTTAGGGTACGCATTAAAATCGACATTGAGACGAAATAAGTGGTTTCTTTTGGAGAAACAACGGTCGTTTCACTTTGACACCGTATTGTTGGTAATCGAAAAAGAAAACATTTTGATTTCATTTCATATGATGATCTTGAAGAATCTTTAACGAAAGGTTTAAGATGATAGAACTAACGAACCTTAATCGTTTTAAATTTTGAACTAATTGAAGGTTGGAAGAAAAATATAATTATTAAGGACGACGATATTAGTTAAATTCAGTTAACACGTTAACTGCTCAAAGTGAGCTGTAATTATAATGATTTTTGTGACAAACGAAAATGTGGGCAACAATTTTATATAATTTAAAAATATTTTTCACACTTCATTTATCATTTCTCTTTTAATCCCTGTAACTCGCTTCTTTGGAGAAACTGATTCTTGAAAATATTCCTTTAAATGACATCTGCTTGTGACTAACTCATCCTTAAAGTTTTAGTCTCAAATTTTGTGGATATGGCCCACGGCTCGTTCATGGGATTCAACCACAATCACTAAAGTCGGGTAAAATCTAACTGTTTAAGCGGACAAGGGTAGAGTAAGAGTCACGCAGAGGTGATAGAGGAATAGGATGTAATATCACTAATACCCTTGGGTGCTGTGATGTGTCGGCTGCCACATGTGTTGGATTTAGGTCATCTCTAGAAACTTTTGACCTTGTAACAAAGAAATACATTGTGATAAAAGTATAGTATAGTAGTCAAGCTTCTTTAGTAATAGATGAGTAAAATGAACTCCAGGAACTGCAGGTTGATCCGATATCATCATTTCGAACACCTTTCTTCAGAGTTTTAAAAATTAAAGTCTAATCTAGTCTTATACAGGGTTTAAGTGAAATGTGAGTAAAAACTCAAATAGATATTTTTAGTTTGCACCGAATTCTTTCGTATTACGGTTTCTGTTTCAGTATATACCTAGTATATTCAGTATATCTCCTAGTTTTAGTCTAATATTTATTACTGGATGGCTGAGTTAAACAAATGTTCTTTAGAACAATTTGGATTAAAACATAGTTTTTGAATATGAGCTGAAAACGACAAGAGGCAATTGTTCAGTGGAATGCATAATTACGAGCTGCTCCAGGATCTTGTGGAACATCATTCAGGATTTTAATCTATGATGCACCCATCAAGTAAGTAAACAGGAACACTTTTACAGCAATTCCCTTTCATTTATTCTTTCATTGAAGAGAAGATGAGGAAATTCTTTACACACAGATTACCGAGGGTGTCGTAGGCCTTTCACTAAAATAATTGCTGGAAATACGGGGGAGATGAGGGTAAGGAGTACGTATATTGTAAACAGATTGTCATTGGTATTTTGGCTGTTTGAAAAAACCAATTAACAATCTAATAGCAACATATTAAAAATGTGTGATCTCAAAAACTCATCATGGCCCAATGCCAAAAAACATCTTTATAACAATATTAAATAAAACTAGAGAAACTATGTCCTCGTCGCTCTTAAGAAAGGAATATATATAACAACAATTCAAAAGCCGAGGTATGTTCATACCATTTATATTGAACGAGATAATTTTCCGATAGTCCCAGGATTTACTAAAAT
The DNA here is from genome assembly GCA_963680705.1 of Rhagium mordax. Taxonomy (NCBI): domain Eukaryota; kingdom Metazoa; phylum Arthropoda; class Insecta; order Coleoptera; family Cerambycidae; genus Rhagium; species Rhagium mordax. Next base: position 67,473,788 of record OY796659.1, on the reverse strand, counting down.
AGATGATGAAAATATCAGGTACCCACCTAGTTTGTAATTTCGAATAAGTATCCACAGCTGGCTTGTTTCCATGTAGTATAATTGGACGCTCTAGAACAATCCACTTCCAGCAGCCATTTTAGTTTTAATATCACTGAACTGATAAATTCAAACCTCTGCGAATACCGTTACAAAGCACGTAATTTACTAAAGATAGAAACTAATGTTTATAAAAATAACTAAAAATATTAGACTTTTATGTTTAATTAAAAGGATAACACCATTATTTTTGTGAAATAGATTAAATGTAGTCTTAAGTTATGGCAGGTTCTTAGTTTATTTAATGATTGATTTAATTTGTCTTTGTCGATAGTTCATTGAATAAAAGCTGTTTAGTTGAGAGGCCTCTATGTTTGATCAGTTGATATTCAAGTTTTATGCATCACTACCTTATCTAAAGCATTATTTCACTGATAAAGGTGACATATGTGTCCCAAAGACCACAAGCGTACATTATCGCTGTTTTAACCGTTCATGCAGTTATAATTACAGGCCGCTGCACATTTGGCAGGACCTATATTTGAAAACAAACAACAGTAGAATCAACTCAATTTGAATTAAATAAATCTTTATTAGAATAAAAATTAATAGAATATTGAGTAAGGTAACTTTCCTTTAACGGAAGATCCCTGGAACGCCCTAAAAAGGAAAAGGATGGGTTTACAACAAACCCATCAGTAAGTCGTTCGCCTCAAAGTACATACGGTCGTTTATAGCGGTTGGAGGTTACACCAGGGACGAATAAATTCGTATGCTGTAAATGTAATGTGGGTGGATATTTAAAGGCAATAAGTAATACAAAACAAGAAATATGATTCTAAAATTAACTTTAATTACAATATTTCCTAAACTAAATAATAATAAATATACAGGGTGTCCCGATTTTAAACCGACAAACTTCGGGTACAGAAAGTTCACATGAAATTATGACATACCCCTTCTAACATTTCTTCTCTATCGAGCCTCCTAACGGAGATACAGGGTGTTGAAAATTCAATTTATTTTCTGTTTTTCTTTAATAACTTCCACAATATTAAAGATAGGGAAACCAAACTTGGTACACATAATTAGGTTGTGAGGGTCCATCTTTGCTATGGTTCAGAGTTGAACTGAGGCGCGCCAGTGGCGTGCGGTGTGGTCACGTCGACATAATTTTAAGGAAAATAGTATGTGCACTAATTTTTTTCGCAATTCTGATCAGATTTTCATAGTTGACGATTAATTTTCTAAAAAAACTTGCTCTTGTAATATTTTGACTGAGGCATTAGTTTTCGAGATATTTGCGTCTGAACAAAACGATGCACCAAAAACACAATTATCATGTCGGGAATAGTTCTGATGAAATCACGATATATCCCTTCTAAAATTTCTCTATAGCCATTCCTAACGGAAATACGGGGTGATGATTTTTTTTATATTTGGATAATTTGTTTATGTAATTTCGTAACAAACAAATTTTTCTTTTGACAGAAATAATATTGACTTGCAAAAGGCCTTAAAAACGTCTCATTGAAAAAAAATAAAAACATTAAAAACATTAAATTGACAATTCAGTTCAGTATATCCCTTCGAAAATCAGATTGAAAATAATTTTGAAAGGGCTATCTTAATTAATTAATTGTGTTTTTGGTGCATCGTTTTGTTCAGACGCAATTATCTCGAAAACTAATGCCTCAGTCAAAATTTTACAAGAGCAAGTTTTTTTAGAAAATTAACCGTAAATTATGAAAATCTTATCAGATCTGCGAAAAAAATTAGTGCACATACTATTTTCCTTAAAATTATGACCACACCGCACGCCACTGGCGCGCCTCAGTTCAACTCTGAACCATAGCAAAGATGGATCCTCACAACCTAACTATGTGTACCAAGTTTGGTTTCCCTATCTTTAATATTGTGGAAGTTATTAAAGAAAAACAAAAAATAAATTGAATTTTTAACACCCTGTATCTCCGTTAGGAGGCTCGATAGAGAAGAAATGTTAGAAGGGGTATGTCATAATTTCATGTGAACTTTCTGTACCCGAAGTTTGTCGGTTTAAAATCGGGACACCCTGTATACAAAATTAAATTAAAATTCCAATAATGATCAACAAAAGTCAAAATAATCTCATCTACTCCTATTACATTCCAATATATCCCTGTCAAGTAAAGCATGTCACAAAAACTACCAATAGGAATTACAGAAACAGTGTTAATCTTGTACGATAAATGAATTAATAAAAATATCAAAACTCAAAAACGATTCATAGGTCATCCTTAGTGTAATAATCGTTTAAAGAGCGCCTAATCAGGCGTACTTCAGTCGCCCCTATAAGGCAGTGAATTCCTAAAATTGGGTATTGATTTATGCAGAAGCAATTACCCTGTCGTTGTTAATTGATGCCGTATTTTGTGTATTATTTAACGCGTGAAATGGGGTAATTTTGTAGTAGTTTTAACATGAAAGGGTTTCCGATTAAAATCGTCTCATTTTGCAAGACCTGTTTGATTGATTGTCAACCACATACCAACTATTTGGTTTATTTGGGTCTTTTATATCAAGATGGAAGTATCATTTGGTACGCCATATATCACACAGATTTAAGTAAAGATAAACCACATTAATTATGATTCTCTGTCTCGGTTTCTAGTTTAAATATTTTGAGTACAAGCAACTTTTGCAGAAAACATAAATAGAGGATAAAAGTATAACTTGAAGCTACCCAGTAAGTAAAATATTCCACATAAGCCTAAACAGTAAATTAAAGCAAGCGAAATATTTGCAAATTACACACAGCGATAAGACTGAAAGAAACTCTGCCTGCATTATTTGAATTTCATAAAATTTGCAAGTTTTTTTCTTTGATGTTTCATGTAAATTTGCCGTGAAATAAAAGTTAAGTTAATTATAAGGTTGGTCTTCATATTTCCATTTATTTTTCATGATGTCAGAATTATAAAATTGGGATGTTTATTTATACACGTTGATATACTTGGGATAAAAATAAAGGCGCAAAAACTTCTGAAATGAATAATAAAAAAGTTAGATGCCTAAAATCCTGAAAAGAGTCGAATTTGATGTGTTTCTGAAATATTATCACTAATCAAGTTGACATTATCAAGAGATGATTGAAACTACACTTAATATAACAATACAATGGACCGGATTATTTGAAATTATAAAAAAATATTTTAAAGTAAATGTTTGCAATGCCGTTCAAGATAATAGGTCCGTGTCTTATTTACATTTATTGAAACTTATTTTGCTAGATGCTGCTAGACGCTACTTCTACATTCCGACAAAAATTCAATTGGAAAATGTACATTTCTCTAAACATTTACGCGAACTTTATCTAAACGCTTTGGATACAATTTTAATAAATTAAATTCCTCCAGAAAGTAACGCAATTTCAAAAAACAAAAGCTCGAACAAGATCAAAGTAAAATGTAAGAATATTGTCGCTTGTGTAGTTTTCTTTCAGCCAGCACTCTCTTGAAGTGTCGTCTCTAATGAATTTAAATTACAATCATACTTTGAGAAGTGAATTTTTGTAATTTGGGGAAAAGTATAAGGATGCTTCTTTGTAGATATGTTACTCAACTGAATCTAGGTCCTTTAATTATACTAGATATATACCTAAGAGTTGAGTTTAATGACTGTTGTGTATGAATTAAAATAATTAGTAGATCTACGTCATATCTTGGTGAAATTAGTTTGAATCCGGTTTTACACACCAGTATCAATTCGCTCATTAAGATGAGATATGCCATTGGTTTGACTATAACAATTTTATTTATTTAGTAGATAGGAAATACACACAAATATTGTTAACTTGGTTGGAAAATTGAAAGTAATTATTTGTAAATATATTTAAATCGAATCTTCCATTCGTGTTAAATCTGAGCACACCTAAAGAATCATATTTCCACAATCTTTGAGAGCTAACTAAAACGACTTTATTGTAAGTAGGTTATAAAAGGGCTTTAAACC